>JASSUY010033699.1:0-26561 GCA_032466535.1 Forpus xanthops
CCGGGAGGGGCCGGGGGTGTTCCGGGCCCTGCCATGAGCGGCGCGGAGGAGGCGCGGGAGCAGGAGGAGCGGCTGCGGGAGGCGGCGGCGCTGGGGGACGCGGAGGAGGTGCGGAGGCTGCTGCGGGCGGGAGCGGACATCAACTCCCGCAACGAGATCGACGGCTGGTGAGGGCTGGCGGGGCACGGGAGAGCCGAGTCGGGAGCTGGGGTGTGCGGGTGGTAGTGCTGACGGTGAAGGAAGCGCTGATCTCGGGAGGCTTTGGGGTTTACGGCCTAAGAGGATCATGGTGAAGGGGGCAGTGTCCTTCCACCGGCCGCCACCGCCCCGCTCAAGGACCTCGTGTAAAGTTGCTCGTGGCACAGCTACCTGAAGGGAGGATGGAGTGAGGGGGGATTGGTTTCTTCTGAGGAACAAGGGATGGGACAAGGGGAAACGGCCTCGAGCTGCACCAGGGCAGGTTTAGATGGGGCTGAGGAACAATTCCTGTCCCAAAGGGTGCTCAGCATTGGAACTGCCCAGGGCAGTGCTGCAGTCACCATCCCTGCGAGTGCTCACGCACGGTGTAGATGAGGCCCTCAGTGCCATGGTCGGTGGTAAAGGTTGGACTTGGTGATGTTAGAGGTCTTTTCCAGCCTGGTTGATTCTCTCATTCTCTGTCCACCAGCAGGGCTCATTCAGACAGCAGCAAAACAAGGCCTTGCCCTGCACAACTTGGAATGGATTCATAGCTTTAACAAGTGATGCAATGAAGGAAACTTTATTCCCAGTTATTGTCGCTCTGTGTATAATTCAGGTGAATTAGATAGGCATGTGAGGAGGACCTTGGAGCAACCTGCTGTGGTGGAAGGGGTCCCTGCCCATGGCAGGGGGTTGGAGCTGGATGAGCTTTAAGGTCCCTTCCAACCCAAACCAGTCTGCATTTGAGGAGCTGGGGCCATAGATCTGGAGCTGACAGCACAACCTCTCCTTCCTTCCCGGCAGGACCTGTTTGCACTGGGCCTGTAAGCGGAACCATGTGCAAGTGGTGTCCTGCCTGCTGGATGCTGGAGCAGATCCGCAGATCCTCACGGCCAAAGGAGAGCTGGCTGCACAGCTGACTGCCAAAACAGACATCCGGAAGATACTGGGAGGTACCGTTCCCATCTTAAAGGTCATCTGGGATTCTTGGACTAAAGACTAAACCGGGTTTAGTGCTTTTATCTGAGGCAGTAGACAGGCAAAACTTTGGTTAGGACTTTTGTGTCTCACTAGATAGCTCTGATTTATAACCGTAGTTCATACCTTTATTATTATGGCAATTAGACATGGAGTTTTCAGCTAGGAAGGCCTTTTATTCTGCACTGTGTCAGTCAGGAGATTGAAGGGCTGTGTACTTCGGAAACATGCTGCTGCAGTCCTGTTTGCTGTCATTAAGCAGCAGGTAGCATGTGGGCTGCAAAGAGAGGCTTTCACCATTGCATTCTTCTGTTCTCTGACCATAAGAAATGCTAAAATCCACTCAGAACAACTGTAGCATTTCAGGTTACGGCTTCTGAGCTTGTTGCACTGTGACTTGCAGTATGGTTGTTTCTTGCTCCATAGCTGTGTCACCTTACACTTTCCCTATGTGCAGGAAACCTGGTTAGATGTGTGTGACACTCCTGCACACTGCTAGTACCTGTTTCCATCAGCATTTGGGGACTGTGCTCCAGATGAAGATTTTTAAGGGCTTCACCTTTGGAAATGTTAACTTTCTATGTCCTACTAATTGCACTTAAATTGCTCTTTACAGTGAAGCGCTCTTACATTAACAGTTCATGGTTATCTTAAATGAAATTGCAGTTAAATCACAACTGAGGTCACAACAGTTACCACTGCAGGAATGGCATGTTATTTGTATGAGCATTTTTTGTGTTCTTTGGACAAGCTGCTCATCTCTTGGCTTTAGTTCATGGCAGATGACTCAAGTTCTGTTGTTTACATCTAAACTGTCAAGCATGTGTGAACTCTGTTTGTAGTTACCTTGGTTTTCTGTCTAGCTTTCATGTTTCCTGGGGAATAACACTTAACACTTATGATCCTCTAAATGGTTTTATTCTAGCTGTTGAGCAGATCTTTCTGAACTGCCTTGACATGAGTATCAACGTCCTGTAATCCTCAAGTCAGGCAAGAATGGCATTTACTGCAAGAGAAGAGGTGGCTTGAGTACTACATCAGATAGTCACTTACCTGGAGAAATACTCAATTTAAATCACTGGCATGAGTCATAACAAACTATTTACAGCACTGTTAGTAACAGCATTATAAAATGAATTTTAGCAAAGAACTACTGGTCATACGGTTCCTTTGACAGCAATGATGTGTCCATTAATGGTTATTTTTTTCCCACTTTGCTTTTAAAAAACACAGTATATTGTAGGAGTCTGTAGATTTTCCTTTCATTTTACAGCTACTTGCCACCCAGGTGTTACATGCTTATGATACTTTAGCGTCATTATCAGAATTATGATGTTTTAAGACACAATAGGAAAACTATATTAAAAATGAGAAAGATCTATACTATGTGCTCCATCCCTGGCAATGTTTAAGGCCAGGTTGGACGGGGCTTGGAGGAAGCTGCTGTAGTGGAAGGTGTCCCTGCATGTGGCAGGGGGTTGGAGCTGGATGAGCTTTAAGGTCCCTTCCAACTCAAACCACTCTGGGATTCTATTACTCTATGATAATATGGTGGGTTTTTTTTTTTTTCTTTCTCCATCCCCTAATCCCTTCTTTTAACTTCATTATTAGAGGAAGAAACTGAATGTGAAGGAATGAAGGATTTCAATTTGCCAGTTGTTGCAAACTACTTGGCCAGCCCTCCATTCCCTTACGTTTACACCGAAGAAAGCATTCCAGACAGCCCGGCAGAATCCCAGAATGAAAGTGCTTCCATCTCCTCTGCCTGCCAGTGTGAAACCAGCCCTTGTTCATCAGTAGCTCAGGTTGAAAGCATCTGCACTCCTACATCCTGCAACAGTGAAGATGACTTCCCTGCACAAGCTGCCGCAGAGCAGCTGCCCACCTCACCACCACCTCCCGCAGCCCCTGAGTGCCCCCAGCCATTGGTACCCAGTGTTTCCAGGCCAGTGGTACCCGACATCCCCACACCAGTGGCACCCAGTGGCCCCATCTGCCCATCGCCTGCGCTGGCAGCACTCGAACAGGCTAGACCTCTGCAAACAGACAGTTCATCCACTGGGTCTGCACCATCATTCCAGCCCTTTTTCTTTACTGGAACTTTCCCATATAACATGCAAGGTAATGAAGTGCAATTTCTCATTCTATTATATTCTGTTCTATGTGTCTGTTGCTGGGTCAAAAAATGAAGGCAAAGAATCATTCCACTTTCTAACTCGTGGAATAGAGGCAGAGATGTTGAACTCTCTGGCCAAAAATACATCCTGCAGTGCTAAGTAAAATAATTACGCTGTGTTTTAAACATGGTAATACTTTGCAAACCAATGGAAAGATCAGTCCAAGCAATGTAACAATTCGGATTTTGCATCATATGATACAGCATCAAATACATTTTTGGTAGTTTGGTCACAACTCGATTTGGAACTGGATGGATTGGATTTTTAACATTATAAACATGTTTTCCCTATGCACTTTTGCTGTTTAAATGGAAGCTTCAGTGAGATAGTAAGTATAGCATTATGAAGCCTGACTTCAAAAGATAATGGTAGGTAGTGTTAGATTTGGATTGGGTCTCCTTTGTTTTGTTTTGGTATTTTGGTTTTATTCTTTTTGTTTTTAATCAGAACTTGTGCTTAAAGTGAGAGTCCAGAACCTCAGAGACAACGACTTCATTGAAATCGAACTGGACAGACAAGAACTGACCTACCAAGATCTGCTCAGAGTGAGTTGCTGTGAATTGGGTGTTAATCCAGAGCAAGTTGAGAAGATCAGGAAATTACCCAATACACTCCTAAGAAAGGTAAGAATTGGAATCGGCTTCCTTTGACTTTGCAGACATCAGAGAAGGTACTCTTGTAAAGAAAATTGACAAAACATGGCCTTATGTTAAAACCTAACTGGTTTAAACTCACAAATCCAAAAGGATGTTGGACTTTTCTTAGAACTTCATAATTTACCTAAAACCATTCTTGTTGAAATAGAGGCTGAGTATGTCATCTCCTATTTCAGCATGAAACTAGTACAGCTTGACTTTTTAATGTATCAGAAGCAGTGCATTAGTGTGCTTTTAACATAACTGCCATGTTCTACATCACTGTTTCCTTGCTTAAAAGGAACAAATAGTAAGGGGGGGTTAAAAACCCCCAAAAAATTGACATGTGAAGAACTTAAAGGTGTCATTAATAAATGAGCATGCTCGTCTGTTCCAAAAATACCTCCTGGGGTCTAGAAATGAAATGCATTTGGTCACAACTCTTATTTAAGTGGCATGAGTGAGTGCAGGCAAATCATAATGAGGTTCAAAGAGAAATAATTGTGTAATTCAAGGAGGAAAAAAACCCCAAATATGCTTTGAAAGAAAGAGCAGATACTGGTAAGATTCCTGTTACTTATTCCTGTTATTGGAATGAGTGTGTGTGGAGGTGCGATCTCCCTGGAAGTTTAGTTTTTACCTTTTGCTATTATCACAAATAGTAACCAGGTCTGTTTAGAGTAATACATCGTTCTGTCTGCTCTTTACAAGGACAAGGATGTTGCCAGACTTCAGGACTTCCAAGAGCTGGAGTTAGTCCTTGTGAAAAGTGATGGCTCTCCCTTCCGAAACACTGCATCCACTTTGATGGAAAGGCCATGCTACAACAGCAGAGCATCAAAGCTGACGTACTGACTCTTCCAGTGCAGCTGGAGGATGGAAACCTGGTAATTTTCTGATGCTGCTGCCTTTGGAAGGCAGTAAATTAAGCGTGTGTAAAACCTTAAGTTATTGTTAGGGTTACTATTTTAACTAATAGTTTATCTTTTGTATTTAATATCCCTTTTGCTTTTATATTTTTATTGATACTGGAATCAGATAAGGGATACCTCATTTGTCTACTAAAATCACATGCTTCCAATGTCTTTCACTGAGGTTTATTGGTTGTATTTGACAACAGAGGGCAGGAAAGACTTAATAATTATTGCTGTGAAAAGTGTATTTACTCCACTGTTTGACCAAATAGGACTCATGGAAAAGATTCAGGAAACTCTCTGTGTGCATATATATATATATATATTTTTTTTTTTTTTTTCTTTAAACTTCCTGATTAAGTTAAACATCAGAGGGTATTTGGCATACAATGACCAGGTGCTCTCTACTGATGTAAAACTTGCAAGTCTTTGTACAATTAAGTCATTCTCTTGCCCCTTCCTAAAGCCCTGCTAAGGTATGTTGTCTTGCCTGGTGGGTCTGGAAATATTTAATGCTCTGAAGTGACGCAAGAAATAATTTCACTGGGCTGAAAATAAGTGGAGAAAGAGTGTCACATTGAGGTGTTTCTTTCCCATACTGTAGCTTAAGTGATGGCATCCTTCCACCTCCACAAATACAGAAGCCTCTTTAAGGCTTAATTAAGTCCCAAAGCAATTTGAAGCCTGTTGAAAGCCCGTTTGAGCCAGGGAGGGGATCACGAATCCACGTCCATGGTTTTAATTATTTTCCCTGAGGATGTAAGGAGACTGTGCATTACTCCAAAGCCAGTCCTGTTAAGTCAGGTAACATCTATGGCCCACCCTCGCAGACCACTTACAGGGTGCGTGGTTAGTTTCTGCCCTGTGAGAAGCAGAAGCACAAAAGTATACTCTTAAGGTACCACAGCTGTGAGGAGCATCCCACACTCTTGATTAGCCATACTAAACCATTAGCAAATAACTAACCTGTAACTTTATATGTTGCAGAGTCCATAGTTTTAGCTGGGTGAGTGCTGAAAGGGCTGAATGCCTCCAGGTGCTTCCACCTCATTTTTGGAGGTAAGGGAAACAGACTGTTTAAACTACATTAAACTTAACTTACATTTAAGCAAGTCAGTAATGAAGTCATCCACCTGTGTTGTTTTGAATGGCAAAAGTCAGCATTAAAACACACCTTGAAGTCATTCCTCTTCTATCTGAACGAAGTATTTAAGTTGCAGCATTAACTTGAAGCTTTTCCTGTTAACATGGCAGTCTGCAAAGTTACACCTTAGGAAGCATTTAGGGTGTTTTTTTTTTGTACCAAAAAAACTGTGATGACCATTGCAGCAGGGCCCTTAAGTGGGTCCTGAGGTGGCTGAAGAGAGCTGTGTTTTCCTGGATAAGAGCTGGTGCTCCTTTTCTTTTCCCCCCAGTAGTATTGATTTTCCTTCCGTCTCTGCTCTTTTAAGCTGCACTAGAGCAGTTTCTGCACAGCTAATGCAGTGTTTGTTGTTGTTGAGCTGGACTGCAGTGTTGACATTCAGACCATCTATAGCAGAATCAGTGTGTTTTGGTAGGAGCAACACGGTTGCAAGGTCAGCAAGAGCTTTGTAAGAAGAACATACACTTAACTCTGGGTTCAGCATTGCACTGTGGTACTTAGGCTTACAATTCTTATTTAGTGCAAAGTAATTATGCTTTTGCACTTGCTCCATATACATCCTCTCACTTAAACTCTGCTAACCCACCCATTCTCAATCTAGCCAGGACCAGGCTATTTTAGAGCCCAGTTCGTGGTGAGCTCAAGACTGTGACACAGTACTAAGTAAAATTTCCTAACTCTGGCTCCTGCCATTTTTCTTGTACCACAGGAAAGGAGGTTTTATTTTACCAGTTGTCTATGTTTTCAGCACAGCCTGGAGGCTAGTTTTAGATTATGTGCAATAACTGTCTGAAAGACAGCAGTAGTGACTCAAAGTTAAGAGTAACGAATTCATTTTCAGCTCCTTTGCTTAGGAAATCAGTGTAACGACTACTGACCATTCAGCTGCAGGAGCAGCTGGTTTAAAAGCTTTATTTGCTCAGCATCCACCAAGAATAACAGTTAATGTGATCAGACTAAAACTTTAATCGTGATCTGACTGTAATAACAGTAAGCCTATGCATTCAGAGAAATATTTTTGTATGTTTTATGCAGTTTGATAATCTCTGAGGCACACTAGTGTTAACTCTGTTTTGTTGTTGTTTTTTTCCTTTGAATAATAAATGACTGAAACTAAGTTTACAAAACTTACTGTTCTTCCAAGGACAACTTTAGTTTGCACTACAAACTTGTACTGACCTGACATTGCTACTCGTCACCTCTATTAAAGTAGCAGTTGTTTAAAGTACCTGGATCTTTTCCTTTGTGAGGGGTATGGTGTGTGTGGGGATGATAAGTGGTACACTGGACCAGACAGGACACTAACTGTGACGGAAAAGCATGGAAGAGCTCACTTAAATAACCTACTTGTTTTGCTCAGCATTCCTAGAAAATCCCAGATGATATTTATGTTGGCCTCAAGCTGTGAAGATGATACTTTTGAAACAGCTGAATCTGTTGTGAAGATGCTCATTACAGCCAAATCTGAAGGTCCTATAACAAATATGTGTAAGACAAGGTGCAAGACAGAGATTTCTGGCCACTGAAAGAAGTAACACAGCCAGGCAGTAGCTGAATCAAGTTTCAAAAGGAAGAGGTGTTCATGCAATGCCTGCAGTTAGAACTTGGTTATGATTTTACTTGCCTCACCTGCATTAATTTTTCTCCAACCCCACCCCATCTCAACTCCTGTGCCCCTGGTTTGGATTCTGCTTTACAAGAGTAAAATTTAAAAAGGGAACAAAAAGCCCCTGCTCTCCTCTGCACCAGGGAGACTGACATGCTGCTCCTTTTATGAGTGCACTTCCACCAGCAGCCAACAGTGCTTTGTCCATGTATAGCTGCAGTTACACATAGAGTCAAGTCCTGAATACTAATACGAGGAATAATGCTTTTTAGATATGTAAATTCAATGCTTTACAGACACTGCACTGTCTCTACCGACTCACTAGTACACAGTGCGGTTCTTTACCAATATGAACTATGCTCCCTCATGCTGCAGCTTCACAAGAAAGCGTAAGACAGGGCTCTGCTTCCTCGTATCTCTCTGTACATGCTCACCAACTGCATGCAGTTAAGTAATACTCCAAACTGATGCTGCAAGGCAGTCCGATGACCAGTCACAAGAGTGGCATCTCTCTCACAATGCTCTAATGTCTGCTTTATAAAAGCTTGGGGCCTGTATTTCTATCATGAGATTCCTAGTTTCTTGACCAACTGCAGCATAAGCTGCACATTTTAGAAGACAGACTCCAGCAGCTGTTTAGCTGCTGAAAAAGCAGGCCTGAAACTCAATACTAACTGATAGCACCAAAAAACCCCAGGCCCACAAACACCACAGAATAACTAAGCATCCAAATTAATGGACTAAGCTTGAAGACAGGAGTAGATTTATTAGGAAAGAAACTTATTTAATATTAAACGTCCAATGACAGAGACAATCGGCTTTGTAACAGAAATTCAAAGATACTTTATTTCCATTTCTTGTATATCAAGAAGCTAGGAATAGCTTAGTTGTAAAAATGGGATCCGGTTTAGTTCGATTCACACAAATACTAAACATTTATTCCTGTGTTTTAAAGTCCAAGAATGAAAACTCGCAATTAAACACTGAGCAAGCCACGTGTTCAGGTTATGTTGGTTACTTATCTTAAAAAGTCTTAAAGAAAAGAAAAAGGAGACAGGACTTATATTCTCAGTAGCATTATGTGCTCTTATCAACACATCTTTCTGAACTATCTGGGAGGAAACACCAGTCCTGAATTAAATCTTTTATATATATAAAAAAAAATAAAATAAAAATACTAACTCAACTTTATATTTTTCTACGCCACTACAGCTTTCTTTCACCTCATTTTAAAGCAGATCTTCAGTTTAAGCTGTCTTCCTCTGTCTTCGCAGACTCTTCATGGAGTAGTCCTATAATGCAGAAGTTTGGGAAAACAGACAATTAGACAGCATTAAGGGCATTTTGTTGTCATTCCTATATATTGGCCCAGTTGTTAGCTGGCAGCTTAACTCTACAGAGATGTCAACATGACTGGCTTTAGAAGCAACAATGTAGCATTAACGGTTTCATAATCAACATTAAGTGCTTAGGACTTCCTAACATAAATAATAAAGCTACAGTAACAAATTATGTTGCAAGAAGCTCATTTATCAGCTGTACTCTCCATTGTTAGCTCCTTATTTGAGGAATACAACTAAAGACCTTCTGTAAGAGTAAGAAAGCCAAGTCAAGAGTGCGAAAAAGCTTCCAGTTTTCCTTTTACTACAGTATTTGTTATTTTCTAGTGTTTAACTCTTTCACTTCCAGCAACCAGTTTTTCAGCAAACATTATTGCCATGAATATTGCTATCATGTGGTGGCATCTGTCTCTGCCATTTAATTTGCCTTAGAAGTCTGTTATCAGCCATTCTACCTCTCTGCATTATGGCTGACTGCAAATTCTCCTACACAGTAGGAAATATTAAACACATACCTCTTAAAGACTTGCATTGCATTGAAAGTAACCTGTAGTGTTTATTGCATTTTAAACTCTTTAAAGATATCTAATTCTGGGCAGCACTGCATCCCTACACACAGTTGAAAGAAAATTCCATTCTGTTAACATCGGCTTTTACAGTATTCACACAATACACAAAAGGTCCTTTTCACTATCTTGAAAATCAAAAAAAAAAAAAAAAACACAACAGTAAGCTTAAAGATTACAGGCAACAGCATTCAAACATGGATGTGGGTAGAGAAAGGAGTACCTGGCATGAGTACCTGCTTAGTTTGACTGAATCCTTGATTTTTAATTTGGCTTTTCATGGGCCGCTCACAACACCAACGCTGTGTGAGGTATGGTAGTCAGCTGCAATAATTCATAAACCCTACACTTCCATCAATCCAATGCTACTGGCTCTCGAGTTACAGAACAAACTGCATTAGAATGCAAGGCAATAAAGCAAAAAAAAAAAAAAAAAAACTAGAAACATCCTTGACAAAGAAACACTAGCAGTTTATATGAGAACAAAGTAGTCCAACATGTGCCTCCGATATTAAAGTATTAAAGCAAAAGGTTCTGCTCATGTACCAACACAATATGGACTTAAATACAAAAACAGTTCAACTTTTTTTTTTTTTTTAAAAAACGATAACAAAATCCCTAAAAAATAAAAAAAGAGGAAAATTAATTTTGCTATGGTGACTATATTACAAATATGTTCCAAAGAGGCACACTAATGGGGGGGCACGAGTCTGCTACAAAATAGCTGAGACAAAACAATGTACCTCAAAATGTTTTGCAGGACTACACTGTCTTTTCCTTCAGAAGGTGCTTTAGTATGTCTTCTTACTTGGCTTAGTTCCATCTTCATCTGTGCATACTTACGCTGCACTGTTAAACAGTAACAAAAAGCCCTAATCAAAGTTTGAAATAATGCACTTACCTCTGTCTGATCTGAGGTCATATCAGATCAGTTTTAATTGGACTGAGTGTCACCTTCAGATTTAATGTCTTCACTGGTCCCATTGACCTCATTCTTAGTATCACTCTCCTTCGAGTCTGTATTTGTGTCTTCGCTCTGTTTTTCTCGACTACTGGACTTCATACTACTTTTTTTATCATCAGATCCCCTCTTTTCTGCCATGAAAGAAGACATTGACCATGGATTTCAAAGTAAAAAAAAAAAAACAACAAAACATTGCACATGTGAGATATATATTGCATAAAAAAATGGACAATTAGTTTCTACAGCAGTAACAGCAAGTAGTACTCCAAAAGTTACAGAAACTGGCTTCAGACTACCAGGCTGGAATGGACAGGGTACCAAAAAAAGAGTAAAGGGGACAGCAGAAGGTGGGGAAAAGAGAAAAGACAGAGGCAGCTAACTCAGTTCTCTGCTGAAACACACAAAGTGGGGTAAAGAAGCAGTCAAGAAGTTAGGCAAGTGTATCATTATGGTGCATGGCTTCCTTACTTATCATGGGACTCTATTTCTCACCCCCTCCCCTTCCCAAGTTTTAATTTGGGATGCATATGGCTTCTTTGGTTCACAATTCTCATTAAATATAGCTCTTCAAAAAGACTGATGGGACAATGCATCACTGCATTACCAGATACATCAATACTTGCCAATTCAAAATACAGCAAAACCCCAAACAATCAAATACTTGGGGAAACAGTAACAAGCATCTGGTTTGAAGGTGGGGATCACAGTGACAGTCAAAACTAACTTCATTGCACAGTTCAGCACATGACTGTCAGCATCATTAATTCTCCATTTTATAAAAGCAGCAAGAAGTTATAATCCACTCATTAAAAAAGCTGGTGGGGGAGACAGTTGGGAAGGTAGATAAAAAGTGCCAAAGGAACAGCAAGATGGGAAGGACCCCACAACTTCAGACTGAGAAGTCTGCTACAATGCTGAAAACCTTGTATTTTCCTCAACCATCTTCAAAAAAGGAAGGAAGCCAGAAAAACATTTCCATGGCAACAAAACCATTCAGTATTAAAGTTGTAAATGCAGTGTTTGCAAATCTCATAAAAATATCAATTCTTTCTGTATTATTTCACACCATAACAGTCAACCTTTGATCAGGAAAGACACTTTGGGGAGAAAAAAGGAAATAATCCAAAAAACCAACCTCTCAGGTGCCATCACACAGAACAACATTCATCTCTTTTTCCTGTTTATTCCCTGCTAGCCGGGCAATTAAAATTAATCATATAAATATATCATATCCCCAACACAGGAGCACATAGATCAAGCACTCTGACAAAGCTATGTTAAATAATGTGATCACCTAGACTGGCAGAACACAGTTTTATATTCCAGAAGACAAAGCAGAAATTATGCTTTAAAACAGAAGCAACATCCCAACTTCATTTAAAACAAGAGCATCAAAAGGAGGGGTGAAGCCCCTCACAGAAATGAGGGCAACTGCCTAAGGAACACCACTACCAAAGTTTCACCTGAAGCAGCACATCCAGTGCATGGTGCCTGGAAGAAGCAAGCACCAAGGTCAAAAAGCTCCCTGAGGAACTAGTCATTTTGTATCTGTCTGCCCTTGGTTTTGAACTCCGCAGGTAGATTTGCACTCTAACTAACCTTGTTAAAAAGTCTTCTTTTTGTGTCTTATAGGTATCTCCGATGCACCCGTAGATCCACTGAGGAATAGTAGTCTTGTTTCCCCGCAGATGACTAGTAGTCAGCCCAATAATCTTATCTTCTGTCCTATGTAGATATGGTAGATCTTAATAGCCCTATGGATGTGCATTGTGCAGGGGTTTGTGTCTTGTTTGTTTCTTGAATTTGGTCAGGAAGGTTAATTTTGTTTAAGGTTAAAAAAACTACTATTAAACTGTGGTATGAAAGATGAAACTCTTCTAAACCCCTTAATAATAATATAGGTTTACCATAGCAAACCTCCAGTGTGCCAAGAGGACTTAGAAAGCATACTCAACAGATAGTCCAATGACAGAAATTCTTTCAACACCTGGAGTATCTGCAAGCAGTTAAGTCCCTCCTCTCTATTTTCTACCAGTAAGATTTCTTTCTTTAGAAGCATACACAATTAGCATGCTGTTGAAACTGGGGGTATTATTTCATCTGGGATCTATTAGGTATAATCACAAAATACTGACTTTGCTTCCTGATTCAACACATGCACATATTTCTGATTGAGACTCTGTGGGTAACTGAAATGTATTTGGTGAGAATAAATACCAAGATAATGTGAATGCAGAAAATCAGTCAAACCTAATATCCGGTATTACTGAGGGTTGGGGTGTTCTGCCTGTATTTGCTGAGGTTTAATCACCAACACGAAAACACAATCACAAGTGTAATTACTTTATATAAGTATATGAATCCAGATTATAAAAGGTAAAGAGCCAAGTTAAAGTGGTCTGAAGGCATGTCCTAGTATTAACCCTTCATGAAATGAAGGAACATGCAGAACAGGTGTTTACCTTATCTTAAAGTAACCTCCTATTTATTCTACCTACTCCAAACTTAGCTCCTTGAACAGCAGTTGTGTTCTGAGGGTTTATATTAAGCTAATGCTCAGCTGGTGTTTATTGCTGGTGGCTCCCTCCTCTACCAAATGCATCCCTGTCCTGAAACTTGAGTTAGAAATTAAGTGTCTCCATTTTTATACAAACCTTTTTCTCACAATCTTAAAGGCAGTTGTATTCTACAGTATTTTATGAACAAGAAACCAAACTTCTGCATTTTCAAAGTACAGCACAAATTTAATGTGTAACAGGAGGCAAGTCTTGGGCAACTGAGCCTTGCTTTTTGCTCTGTTGGGATTCATGTTTATAAATCAGTTTGAGGTTTCAAGACGAAAGGCACTATACCATAAGGAGTTTCAGCCAGGCCTCTGCTGCACGTTTTTATTAATTGTTGATGGATATAAAGAAAATCAGAATCTGAAACTAGTATTCCCAATGGAGCAGTAACTGTAATAAGACTTAATGTCCACATTACTACTTTTTGTGTAAACAACAGAGCAGGTAACCAGCTTCAGATACATGAACCTCTACAGCTGACTACTTACCTACCTACACTGCCACACTGCAAACAGGATGTAACGGTGTTTACAGTTCCAATATAGAAATTCAATGCTTGCTTCTTAAATACTACTGGTTTGGTTTTCCCCTCCTTTTTACTATATTCCCATCAACGGGAAAAACACAACCTTCTTCAGCATTACAGTCCTCCTCTAAGGGCTATTTGTGCTTCTGCATATGTTAGGATCATATATAGTCAAAATGAGTAATTGATTCCTCAGGTGGAATTTTCATCACAGCTCATAGCATCACCTCACTGTTCTTATTTCTGGAGGAAGAAAGTAGCAAGCAGCAAATAAAACAGCCAGCAAGGAAATTGGTTACAGTTAAAACTAAAAATAATGAGATGCTGAAGAAAGATCTCTAGTTCCTCTATTTATGGAAGGATCAAGGAAAGAACTGAAAGGTCATTAAGCTCAAAACCAGACCAAATTTGAATAAATAAGAACACAGTTATTTATATGCACAGATACACACAGAATACTGAATAGGACATTCTTGACCAAGTACCAGAAATCTGTTCAGAAAGCAGCAGAAAGGGCACAGTATCAGGTAGGAATAAAGTTAACAGATGGACAGATACAGGCTACAATACTGAATCTGAGCTTAAACATCAGTTCCACTGCCAGTGAGCAAGCAGCTAAAAACCACTTGCTTGGAAAGAGTGAAGCAAAACGAGAGAAGAATTGATACTAAAGATGCACCACAGAATAAACCAAGGAAGTGAAAATGCTCCAAGGAAGTCAAGCAAGAAAAATACATGAAGCATTACCAACATTTTAGGTTCTGGTAGATAAATACAGGAAAGTAAGGGTAGGGCAAACAGGCCTATGCAATCCAGAAACATGCACATATCACCTTTCATTCCAGAGAACCTCAAGAGTACCTTAGAAAGATAACAGACTGTTTCATCCACTACTGAGAGTCAGCTCGAATAGTGAAGTGGGGCGACTGTTTCAGGCTGGGCATTAGGCAGCACCCCAACAGAGACAGCAGTTTAGGCCAGAAGTTAGCATTACATTCCTCTAAAAGACTTTTGAAGGGGGAAATTCAGCAATAACAATGAATTAGTGTCTTTTCACAGAATGCGAATCTGTAGCGCTCTCTGTGCAGCCTTTTTTAATCCTACTTGGTAAAGCTTCTGAACACCAGCCTTTGGTGAAGCAGTGAGTCATCAGCAATAATGCTGTACGTGGCATGAACTGCTATAAAAGCATTCCAAAGATTAACAGAGCATTCCTTGAGACTCACCTGAATACTGACAAAGCAAATCTCACTTCATTAAAACAAAAAACACAACAAGGGGGAAGGACGGCGAGAACAGCAGGAGATCAGGGAGAGGGCATGAGATCATAATTTAGAGCATTACAGAAAGCCTGCAAGATTTCTCTTGGACTGCATTCATAGATTAGAGAAAACACACTGTTAAAGGAAAATAAAGGCAACATGATAGTGCAGAGAAGTAATAGATGGTACAGGTGAAAACCCAGCTACCAATCTCCCACAAAAACATGTACCAGCAAAGGATAACTACAGCAATATCTGCCAATAGTAGGAATAGGAAATATTCACTCTTATGAAAAGCTGATTACAGGCTTATGATACAACACAACCTCACAATTTGCAGACAAAATGGTAATCTTTTAATAACTGCTGTGACAACAGGTGGACACCAGGGTGTACGTATGCACACACGTCCATTAACAATAACTGGAATGAACAAAATGCTTCAAATTGGTTAACAGCAACATACGCAGCTTATAAAACCAGATCTGGTTCGATCCTAACAAGAACTTTCAGTCACTCGCTAACTTAAAAGCTTTTGAGACTTTAAGGAAAGATCAGAACTTGATAAAAACTCAGTCTTCACACAAACATACCTTTTTCTTTTGACTTCCTGTCTTGTTCTCTCTCTCTGCTTTTGCTTCTGTGCTTGTAGGATTTCCGCTCCCGGCTTTTTGATCGTCTCCTGTCCCTGCTGCGAGACCTATGTTTTCTTTCTGATCTATCATGACTTCTGCTTCTTCTTCGGTCACGACTCCTGAACATTCAGAGAAAATTGCAGAGAAGAATGTGAATGCCAGCTGGTTGTTTTCTCAGTAGTAAAACTACAGCACTTTCGAATACACTGATTATCTGCAGAAAACAAGTATTTAAAACAAGCCTTAGCATACTGTATACTTCTCAGTACGTAAGACCTGGCTCATATTACATTCTTCACTTAGCCAAAATATAACCACATGGCTTAAAAGCATCTACTAATAGGAATCAAAGACCAGCTTCAGGAAAAAGCAAGATCCTGTATTTTGGGAGTCTACTCAAAGCTCCCTCATGAGACTTCTTCCACCACAGTGGTGTCACCTACTCCCCAAACTTGACAGAAGACAGTGAACAGGCAGTGAGAACTTATCCTAAGAACCAGTAAAACAGAAGAGGAGCTAACAAAGCGGTGATGAGACCCAGGCTGACAGACTAACTCCCCATGAGATTTTTACATTTGGGGAAATTGTATGAAAATTCACACACACACACACGTACCTGCTTCGTCTCCTTTCTCTGCTTCTTGACCTTTTGTGGTCTCGTGAACGGCTGCATCTTCTGTCAGATGTTCTGCTTGAGTGTCTACTCCGTGAACGGCTCCTTTTACGTCTCTCTCTATCACGAGCCCTCTCTTTTTCCTTTTCTTCTTCCTCCCGTCGCCTCTTCCTTTCCCGTTCCTCTCTTTCCCGTTCCCTCTCTTTCTCTCGCTCTTCCCGTTCTAGTTTCTCTTTTTTTAACCTTTCATCACGGTCAGGTTCCTCTGTTCTTTTTCTTAACTTCTCCTTAAAAGTTCACAAAAAGAAATGAAGATTGCTCAACAGAAATCATCCAATGTAACTTAGCTTATACACTCTAAGGCTGTACAAGCTTAAGCTTTTAAAATACTTCAGTTTTCCAAAGAATGGCCTACATATAAGCACTTTAAAATCCTTGAAATGGAAATCCTTTGTCTTGCAGAACCTTTTTTGCTTGTCATTCTTGCAAGAACACGCTACAGTTCTTTGCAAAAGCTACAAAAAAACTCCCACCTGAATTTGCATCTTTGCTTGTATCTAGTGTAATCACATACAACAAAGAACGGCAGCAGAAGCACAGTGCTAAATGTGCAAGTACAGGACTCCATTTGATTTTTATATATCATCTTTGGAGTATTTCATCCGCTCAAAAAGTCCACTGGACAGCCTTTTATTTACCATAGAAAGCCTCCAAGCAACCTGTGAATGTTCAGTAACTGAAGAAAATGCTTACTTTTAAATCTTCTACTGTAGCTTTTATTTTGGCATAACCCATGTGCTGCTTTCCCATCAAGTGGTCATCTACCCTGGACTGTGCATCTCCTACAATTAAAAAGGCTCCACAAACTTCACAAACTTCCATTTGTTTTTCTTGGGCTGCAAAGCTCTCAATTGTCTGAAAAAGAAAAGTATTTGATAAAACAAGAAGTTTTAGCCAGAAGCCAGTGACGAGGTTTACTGTTACTGTTATCAAATCCTGAACACTAGAGACCTGAAAAACCTTATCTGCATGTTTTGTCTTTGAGTACTGTACCTACTAGGATAAGCAGGTCAAAGAGGCTATAGAGACCCATTTCACATAAGCCCCCAGGAAAGAATAAATTAGAGAACGCAGAAAACAAGCCTTACTCCTCACTGCAAAGGGTTAGTACATATATGCATATAGCCATATCTACAGATTTCTTGCACTCTCAGGATTAAGGAAAACAAAAATCAGTTTTCTAAGATGTCCTTTGGCATCAACTGAAACATCTGGAGTTGCAGAATACCCACGGAATATGTCTCAAGGAAATTAAAAGGCTGAAATAGCCCACGAAGAAACAAAAAGAGGAATGCTGGGCTTCACCACCAAAGGCTGGTAGTCAAATTAATTCACTGTTTCAACAGACAGTCAGGAAATACACTAAAATTTCAACATAAACCCAAGAGATTATTGGTGTGCAATGTTCATTAATCACATAGTATGAACACAAACACCACTGCCTGTGACATTTTTAAACTTCTAAAAGAAAGTCTTTTAACATTGGATTAACACATTTAAATGCCCCGTTATTGTCTAATAAATTCTGCATAGAACTTGCATGCTTTCAGTGGAAGGACAAGGTTATTATAGTGTTGCACCAACTTTTGAAGGAAATCTGACAGCACTACAAACATGTTACTTACTGAAGTTGTAGACCTCAGCAATTCTCTCTCTTCCTTTAACTGTTCAACAAGTTTCATCATTCCTTGTGCCTCTTCCACCTTCCCTTCTGAGCCTAATTCTTCAATCTAAAAGACAAAAAAAAAAATCAACTTTAATTTTTAAACAAGTAGCAAAAGCAAGAGATGGTTGTTGGAGGGGGGGAAGAAAACCTTACCTGTTGTAGTAGTACATCAATTTTGTCAGTTAACACCTGAATCTTCTCTTCATTTTTACCAGTGGGTCCTGCTCCCTGCCAAACAGTACAAGTGTTTTTTTCTTTATTTTCTTTTGGTTTGGGTTTTTTGTTTCCTTTTTTTTTTTCAGTTAAAATAGCTTTAAAACACATTAATGTCTTCTCATATTCCAGAGACACTTCAGAAATAACCTCCTCCTGCCTCTTCTCCTATGAACAGCCTAGTGCAACATAAAATACTCTTCAACACAGCTTAGTCCTCTCCTGCCGAGTGAAGCAAGTTCTAGTCACACTAATTTTTCCTAAATCAACAAAAACATTCAAGGCCCTGGCCCATAAAAGGTAAGACATCTGAATTCAAAATCCTAAATTTAAACCCTGAAACTGCCATGCAGTTATTACATATCGCTCTT
This sequence comes from Forpus xanthops, assembly GCA_032466535.1. NCBI lineage: Eukaryota > Metazoa > Chordata > Aves > Psittaciformes > Psittacidae > Forpus > Forpus xanthops. The sequence continues at coordinate 18,415 of JASSUY010033699.1, forward strand.
GCACTCCACTGTGACTTAGAAGGTCAGTGGGATCTGAAATCTTAACTTCTGAGCATAAGTACAAAAAAGAATCTCACTTCATCTGAAGTACTTCTTGGCAGTGTAATCTCTATAGGCTGCTGGAACACACATCTGCCTCCCCCCCAGCCTTTGCTCTACTCCACAGCCAACAAACTGTCCTAACTGGATACTGTCCACAGCTTCTTCTGAACTGGACTTTGCACAGAACAATTAACTGTGGCAGCAAGAAGGAGCAAGGCTACTCTAGCAGTCATGAAACAGACTGCAGGCCACAGTCAATGCTCCAAATCCAGCAGTGGATAAGAAAAAAACAAGTGGAGTAAACATGGGAAAATTTTCTCCCAGTCAGTTTAATCTTCCCATTAACAGCTCTCCAGCAGCCTGGAACTGAGAAAAGCTGCACAGAAATAGTTTTCTCAAACTCCTGCAATTCCATCATTGCCTGCCAATGGTGATGCTGAAGCAGGAAGAGGATACTGCGTAAGTGTGGCAGCTCACAGGGACATTTAGCTTCATCAGCTGCTGAAAAACTCAGTGCTGCCCTACTTCAGCTATATCACCATGATGCAGCTTACTAGTGGAGGGGAGGAGCAACTAAGGGTGAGAAGGTAAACTGGGGTTAACAGGATTTCTAGTGTGGAGAAGAGATACTGATTCTGAAGAAACAGAGGCAGGACTGCTGCTGACTGCAAAGCCACTCAGCCTGTCCATTATGGCCAGATGTAGCCTGCTAACTAATAGCTGAAGAGACTTATCTAATGGGAATCTTCTGGAAAACAATGTATTTTGCCTGAGACAAGGTAAAGAGAACACAAAGACTAGAGGAAAAATTGCCTCACTAATTCTTTCAGACTCACCCCAGACGACTGTTGATTCTGTGACAGTGCCAACCGAGCATGGCCTCTTCGAATCCTGCGCTCTACCTCTGCCAGTAAGCTCTGTAAATAGCGTAAGAAGTCTCTTTCATAGCCCACTTTCATAAAACGAGAGCTCTTCTCATACCTGGTAAGATATATTTAAAATGAAAGCTCATGTCAATCCAGAATATATGAAAAGCAAATAACAACCTGCAGTGTTACAGATTCTTGCTCAAGGTAAGAAACTATTATAAAAAGCAGTTAGTTTCTCATGGTTGGGGTGCCTTCAAGAAATTTCAAGCATACTAGAAACACTATTTGCATTAACATATCAACCAACATACTTACTGTTTACGTAGATTTTCATCATGTATTTTTTCACAAGGACCTAAAAAGACCACACAAATGTTTTAAGCTTGCATTCCTGAATGGTGTATTCACATTCCATCAGCATTTTTGTTTGTGCATCATGATAGATGAGAGCTATTAAATACTTCCCAAGGACTTTTATGCCTGCCTTTCTGCTTCCTTTGCTTGGAGTTTGAAAGACACATTAAAGAAAAAGAACAGCATTATGGTTTACTAATTAGAAAACCAAAGGAGATTTTGAATGACATAGAAAATAGGATTTCCAGATTAAGTTCTACAGAGGTAAAACTAAACAGAAAAATACCTTGAACACCTGGGGCCTTAAAAAGAGAAGAAAAATTATGTATGAAAGGTAATTTCATCAAGCACTTTCTAAACTCCAGACAGCGTTCTCTGTAATAAACTGGCTTCTCATCTGAGCAAAATTAGGAGGTGTATGGCCTCAATTCATGAAGGCAGTTACATTAATATTTCCCACCTCCCTCAGCCCATCAAAGTCTCCAATGGACCTGGAAATTAATGCTAAGAAACCTGTTTTTTCCAAGTTACCTTCTCTAAACTACATGTTGTCCACATACCAGCACTTGAAAGCTACCAGTAATTTAGAGATGGCCTTCAGTAATGACTACTACAGTAAATGAGCCTCTAAAGTAAAGAAGCTCAGTAACACACAACCCCACAAAAATAAGTTGTAACTAAAAATAAAAGTTCTAAGATTCTACGATTTTTTCACTTTGAGAAAGTAGGATCTGGAATAAATGTTGCTCTTAGCATACTGTATCACTAGCAATCTTTTAATAAAAAAGCTTTTTTTCAAAGTGTTTTGACAGAGCATTATAAAACAAATATGCAGCCTGCAAACAAAAGTTAACTGTAATTACATGAAAGTTAATGAAAGTGACAAGACTTACCTAGATCAGAACGGGTGTTTGTAAATAATTCAGCTGGACAAAAGCCACAAAGGTAGTATTTACAAACCTGACAGACAAAAAAGAAACAGGTATCATTTTTTTAACTCCCAAATTGTCCACTTTAGGTCACCACTTCTATTTTCTAAAATACAGCACAAAAATCCCCTTTGTGCACTGAGAAATTTCTGTGTATTTCACACATTTATGTCACCTGGTAGCAGAAAGTGCCACCATGTGCATCTTCAAAGACAAAAAAAAAACCTTTCTTTCCATTGCTGTAATGCTATTACTTTTGTTGCTAAATATTTAAGATTACAGGAAAGTGTAATCTATTTGTAAATATAAACCAGCATTTGATATTTCCAAAGGAATTCAATTAGATTGAACAAAAAAAAAAGTTACAATTCCTTAACCGTAATATCCTACAAGGGGTATGTCTGCCATGAAAGCATGAGAGCAAGTTGCTCTTAGCTTGCCCATAGTAACTGTATTCAGCCTTCACTTCATCAACGCTATTAGCCAGAACATGAGCCATCAGCATTCAAACATCAGGTACCGCCCCAAGGATGCTTATGCCAATTCCAAGACTTAAGATCACATACAATAACTATCCAAAAGCTTCCCCATTCCAACGCTTTTAAAAATCCCCACTTTAAGAATGATATGCAAAGAGACACTGTACCTCTTAAGGCAGACAGAGAAGACATTGATTTTAACCTGGTTTCCTGCCAACTAAGAAACGGTTTTGTTTCTACATAGCCTATTTTTAAATTAGGAAGCCAGGTTCTTTTTTTATAACAGAAAGAAAAACAACTGTTAGTCTAGCCAGTAAATACTTAACATATGATGGGATAAAACCAGCTTTGGTTAAAAAGATTATCGCCCTCATCCATGAGCATGGGTTTAGCTAATCAAGTTGGTCAGTTCTTGAAGTTCATAACACAGAAATATCTCCTCTCTATCCATCAGAACAGACACAGAGATAAAAATCAGAAATACTTTCACCCCTAACTTAATGGACAATCTTAAACAATAAAGTCTTCAATAGGGCCTTCCCCTGAATGTGACAGCCATTACCTAACTGAAGTGCCAATCCAAAACTAGCCTGGACATTCTTTTATCATCTCTTCTATGTTACACCAATCTCTAATATTTGGCAAACTAATAATTGCTACTGCGTATTATAGCCTAGTTCTCATACTCTCACACGCAATGTGGGCAAAGATTTATGACATACTACTTCTAAGATACATTTCGAAGCATTTTAACAAACTGGGGTGAAGAGGCCAGACATTTACCCCACACCAACACCTCAATGAAATGCCCCAGACACCAACTGATTGAATTAGATTAGTCCAACATATTTTTCCATGCTGCCAGACTGAAAAACAGACTATGGAAGTTAAAATAGTACTGACTACTTTGCAGATTACACAGAAGAACAATCAAGCTTTCTACTAAGCCAAGGACATGAAAAGCAAAACATCTCTTATGATACAATTGGAATACTTCTCTGGTTAGGACACTGTGGCACCCATCTGAAGCCATTTATCAAGAATAGTCATGAAAGAAAAATGCGTGGTGTTTTCTCAGGAAGCGAAGAGAAAGTTACTGCACAAAAAATTGGTTTCACAATCTGCGCTGTTCTCTGAAAGCAGTAGTACCCCTTCTTTTAATAGCAAGTTGTTTCAAGACAGCAGCCTCTGGGATGAATTGCTGTACGAGTCAATAGAAATACAATTTCTTTCTACATTCACTCCTCCATTTTCTCATCTTCCTATCAAAGTGAAAAGACACTTCCCTCTAAAAAAAACTCAGGGATGGGTCAGACAATTTCCTAAGACATACTGAAGACAGTAATAATGTTTTGAGCATTTTATGATGTAAAGAGAGTTGCAGAACATCTTCTGTCAGCTTAAAACTTATATAAACTGGCCTGTAACAGCTCTAAAACAAGTAGCAACAAAAGGAGCAAACCAGAAGTTATTAAGGGGTAGAACTATAATGAATTAGAACAGAAAACCAACAGCAGAAATAATTAGAATGATTTTATGATGCAGCACTGCTAGGAAAAAATTCCTCTTACGAGCTGACAGTTACAGCCAAAAAGGGTAGTAACCAATACTAAAATGCGCAGCTTAAACACATGTGACACATTGTATTAATTATTCAGATATATTAAGAACCAAAACAAAATCAAAATGAAACAAAATCCTCATATACAGACAAAAAATGCAATAGTTTTTTCCTGACTGGCTCTGGTTGCTATGGCATCTAGTCAATTACTTGACATTCTTGACTAAGAAGCAACCTGCAGAGAAAATACACTACAGTGGTCCAGACTATTGTGTTTGCAGCAATTTTCTCCCTCTGTCTTACCTATGTCATTATGCTCTGCAACTGATTTCACTTTAACTGAAAAATATTACTTGAGAGAATCTTGTAGGATCTTGAAAATTATCATTCTGACCTATCTTCGCCCCATGGTACATGCATGCACTTTGACAGGCTGGAGATGCCAGTCAGCTGTGCTTACAGTCCATCTTGAGCAATCAATGATGAGTGCTAACAGAAAGGGCCAGGACACAGCTGAAGCATTACTAAGCCATTAAAGCCCAGAAACATAGGTGATATGCTTCAAATAGCACCACTGACCCACGGCTTATCACACTGCTGCACTTAGCACAAGTCAGAAGTAATACAGAAGTACATTCCATATTTGAAGGAAAAAGCAATAGGCAGTTTAGAATCATGGAAATAGAGGGGATACAAGCACTTATTACTTTTTTGCCAAATTATTCTGACAACTCTACTACCAAAAACGTGTAACAGAGAGGAATGTTACTGACAAACTACTGCAGCAGAATTAGCCACATTTTGTGCCTCAAAGCCTCTAGGGTCTCACATTTGAGCAAGACACTAGAACAAATACAGATAGATGCTTGGAACTTTCCACTCTTCATCTCAAATTCACTAATTCTTGAAATCTCTTGGAGGTGGAAAAGTAGTATACTTCACCTCAAAGCTGATTTCAGCAACAGCAAGAAAGGCTACCTCCTCCACAGTCTGTGAACTAAGACAAAGCCTTTCTATATAAAGAAGGTTTTGACAGTTCCATATTATTAACACTTCTACATTAATGTGTTTCTCTTTTGTAGGAAATTACTTACTGTTAGACAAGTATCAATGTAACTGTAATAAACAATTTTGTAATCAAATTCTTTTAGGAATACAATTGCTAGAAAAAAGGCTGAGAATAAAATTCAGCAGGTTGTGGCTTACACACCAAAAAAATAGAAAATTCCTTTATATAGATGAGCTTTTATTAAAGTTTGCATGCATCAGACAACAATGCTAACCCACCCAAACTCAAAGAAACCTAAGCCCTTCTCCTAAATGCCACTTTTAGAGATAACCTTCCCCTACTAACTTTCATTCAGTAAAGTCCTCCCCCAGCTCGTCTTGTGGAGGATTAAGTCCAGAGATTTTTATCATGATGCAAACTAATTCAGGTCTTTAGCATTAAAAAAAAAAAAAAGTGCTAACACATAAATAGCCAATATTTTAAATACAGAACCTACACTTGGAGGAACTGCATTCCTATTGGAAATAATTTCTCAAAGTAATTTATCCCTAACAGGTCCCCACCTCTTCCCACTTTCTGAAAACACTGAATTTACCATGAGGGAACCAGCACAATCTCAAAGCCTTATAGGAAGCATGAGGTAGTCAATGCGGGACTTGCCTTGTGCCACAGAACAGCCTCAGAGCTCTTACACAATCGCTGTTTCCACATGAACTTGTTTTGTATCAGCAGCATATTAAAGCAAGACTGCATGAATCAATAAAGTTACTGTTCCAGAAATACACTTTGTCTATGGATATGACAGTAAGCACAAAGATTAAAATACAAGATACTAATAATTTCTTCCTGCAAACAAAACAGAAAGCCTTTATGTCAAAACTAGAACTGATCATCTAAGGACATGCTGCAACACTGAAACATAAAGCAAGCAGGATTTCGTTTTTTTAAGATTAAAGGCTTTAATCATGTCAAAGTTTTAAAGAACTTAAGCCCTGCAAAAAGCTTTACAATACATGATCAACCTACTTCATTAAAACTGCAAATAAATGCTCAGCTATCACATGCTCTGCCTCCACACCTTCAACATCTTCTGTCTTGGATCTCACTGCATCTTCCATACAGTTTCTGACAGCCACCCAGATGAAATTTACAAACAATAAAATACAGACAAGCCTGCTTTGATAACTTTCCATAGCTGAAACTGATGGAATGCAACACAAAATCCTAAGCTTTGGTATGAACTGGTTTACATTGAAAAGGCCACATGTTGAGATATGTCATTTCTTGTAGGATTAGACATTAGCACGCATATTTCATCTGAAAAGCAAAACAGCAATCAAACAGATGAACCAATGTTACTACCTGATGTTACTACCGTATCTGCTTTTTCTGTCTGATAAAACACATCAACATTGCAGATTTCATCTTTAGGTGATGCAGGAAGTCAAACTGAAATGTTTTAACAGCAGTGATTTTTTTGCGATGTACTTGGCAGTAGGAACTTAACTATAGGAAGTCATGAAAACATTCCTTTCAGAGAGGTTACATTTAATTACGGCCCTACACGCTTCATAAGCAGGAGCAGAGCAAACAGCAGCAGTAGAGCAAACAACAGCAGTTCCTGCAATACTGAAGCGCAATCCTAAACCTGTGAGTTTCCCCACTGGTCTTAAGATATGGAGAGCTCTCCCCTTTCCCAATTGTCAGCAAAGGACTAGGAAGAAGAGACAAGGCCCTGCTTCTGTAACAAAACTGAACAGCTTAGATACAGAGTCCTATAGTGTCTCTCTTCAGTCTAAAATGGGAAAAAAAAAATTGCTCCTCATTTGAAGTTGAAGAAAGTAATCTGAACTTGATTAAAGAAAATGGGTAACCTGTCTCATCTTATGAAATAAATCAAAACAATTCCTGTATCTATTCTACCTAGACCAACATGGCTCAAGCTATTTACTTCGTACTTCCAAAGCTGAACAACTCCTCTTTGAGTTCGGAATCAAAAGAAAATACGTAACTGGACACCTAATGAATGATGATATTGGGTTAATAAGGGAAATCTAGAATGACATTAAGAAGGTCATGAAAATTTGCTGAACTCACAGTTTCCTCCTGACATGGACAGCTTACCTATAGCAGTAGTCATCAGTGACAGGACAAGAGGTAATGGGTTCAAACTTAAACAGGGGAAGTATATATAAGTAGATATAAGAAAGTTTTCTACTGTGCGGGTCATGAGGCTCTGTCACAGGTTGTCCAAAGAAGTGGTAAATGCTCCATCCCTGGCAGTGCTCAAGGACAGGCTGAACAAAGACTTGGGTGACATGGTGTAGTGTGAAGCATCCCTGCCCATGGCAGGGGACTGGAACTGGATGATCTTCAGGTCCTTCCAAACCCTACTCTATGATTTTTCAAAAGGGGGAAATTTAACAGCATCCCAAGAAAATTATAACTAGGGAGGAGCTAATTGCTTTATGCAGCTTAAGTGAGAGAAACACCAATCCCACAGGTAGCAAAAAAACTACTGTAGCTGCGATGTTTTCTTCTAACATATACTACTCAAAAAATATATGATGAACAATGGGGGAGGGGGGCCAACAGGGAGAGAGGGGGAAATATTTCACCTCTCCCAAAGCAGCAGCTACAGCTACTTTATTACTACTGCTGGTGTTTTGTGAAATTGCTTACAATATGACTACAATAGATGTCAATAAAAGTCATCATTCATTAAAGCTCAACCTCACTCAGCAATAAATAATAATAATCTTGAGTTCTTTATTGCAGAAAATTAATGAATCACCGCATTAACAAAAAAATATGTAAGTACTACTAAAAAGTAGCACTGTTTAGGTTAGCGGGGGGGGGGGGGGGGGGGGGGGGGGGGGGGGGGGGGGGGGGGGGGGGGGGGGG
>JASSUY010033700.1:0-38572 GCA_032466535.1 Forpus xanthops
GCCAGAGGCTGCTGCCAGCCCGCGCCTGGCAGCTGCGGTGCGCGGCGCTCGGGCGGCACCGGCCCCGCCACCCGGCCCATTCCCATCCAGGTATCTTGGAGCGGAGCGGGAAGGGCGGCCTGGCCCGCGCCCGGGAGCGGGGAGCTGGAGGGCTTGGCTCACCGCCGTGCCTGCCGGAGCCTGCAGTGCAGGTGCAAATACGGGCGTCAAAACGGATCAGCGCCGTTTCACCGGAGAATGTTACCTGCTGTGGAAAAGCTCTCTTAAATAACCCCCAAACCACCCAGTGAAATGCGGTTTATGAAGAGAGCCGTTAACTTCAGGAACTTGGAGCACGTTTTCCCCTGTGTAAATTTTCCATTCATTTTAACCTTTCTGCACCAGTATTTGGTCTCAAGCAAAACCTGTGGGTCAGTTTGATACCTGTAATATGAGGGACTCAAGTCAGGTGCCTATAAATGAAGAGCAGGAGAGCTTTGCAAGATCAAATTGAAAAGCCAATGAATTTAGTGCTCTTTTATGCCATGAGCCGTTAAAACTATCAGGGATCCCAAGGTTTTTGTGATAGCACGCTCCTCTGTAACAAAACCAGGGCATCATAGGTGTCAGTGATTATTTTGTACATACAAACAAGAGCTCTGGTTTCTTCCCTAGGAGTGTGTGGAGGTTACTCAGTGATGTTTAGATCTTGGGCTTGTTCACTCAGCATAGTAGTAAATCATTCTTAAATCCTAAGGAGATGCTCCACAAATTCTGCTGACTAGCAGTGCAGGGCTTCACATCTAGCGATACTGATTTATTTAAGTACAGGTCTCATGCCTTTGAGAACATATAATCTGCTTAAATTGTGTTTACTGTATGGAAGAAGTCAGCATTTTGCTAGTGATTTGTAGAAAAAAGATAGCCTGAATTACTCTTCAGTGATACCTGTTCAGGAATAATTTGTTAATTACTACTTTAATGCTGATTCTTATGTTCTTCAAGTGAATAGGTTTAGTTAATATTACATACTAATTTACTGAATAGCTACTCTAATGCAACAATAATAGCACGTAATTACCTGCTGCAGTCACTCCATCCTGCTTACAGGGTTCAGATCTGGAGAAGGCGGTGGAAGAAGTAAGTAGGGTAGAAAGGAGGTCATATTCTTCCCCAGTGTAAAGTCACGTTATTCATTCACATCAAGAGATTGTAGTCTCTAAATCCACCACCCACTTGCTCAGTGTTGGAAGCCTGGAAGCCTTTCTCTGAAGGAGCTCTGGTGAGATATAGTCCCAGCTTCCTGCAAAGTCAGCCTACGACTGCAGTGCTGGCATTTGCATAACTGATGTTCTGAAGCATGTAACATCTACATTTTAGTCTAATTAAGGTCCTAACAGCTGGGCCATGCTGACAACGATTGAAAATCTTTCCTAGTGAGACAAGGGCAGTGTAATTTTTTTGGTGAAGTAATTCTGTGTATTTCATTAAAGCGCCCAGTTTGAACACACAATATTTATCTGACATCCTAGCTGACAACGTGTGAGCATCTACGTACTTTTGGTAATGTTATTAGTGCATATGGAAATTTGATAACTCTGAATGTGAGACTTCAACATAAAGCAGTGGTTGAAAATTAAAGGTACTGTGTTCGTACAGTTTAGTGCAGGACTCTTAAATTAACATGTGTAAAAAAACATTATATTCTATCAATGCACAATTAACATGACTGGACACCATGTTGGTAAGCAAAGCTACCTCTAGTGAGATAAGAGCACTCCAGCTTTGGCTATCGTTAAATCCAGGCACACGCAAACAGTATGCATGAGCTGTTGTCACTTGGGTGATCTCACAAGTGGGTTTGGAGTTTTTGTTGTTTATCTGGGGGAGCCTGGGTGGTTGCTCCCTTATGACTGGTGACCTTTCATGGCTTGGAAGTGAGCTGCTGGGGTTGCTTTAGTCTGTCGTAGTTGCTAGATCCTTCTCAATTTGACATACTCCTTCTTAATTGTTTATTTTTTAATTTATAATGTGTCCACCAGGTATTACTGATAGAAGCCTGCGTGTGGCTAGCTTTGTTTCTGGGCTTCCCCGTAGGTGTTTTTGCTCTGGTTGCTCCTCATGCTTGTAGGGCCTTAGAGCTGGCATCTCATGGCCGCCTTTGCCTGTTTTCACTATCTGGGGTTTGACTTCCAGGCTGCCCACCATCCCTTCCTCCTGAGTGTTCCTGGATATTAACTGGGTGCAGGCATCACATCGCTGATGCATATCAATCTGGAACGATGGTCAAACGCCCTTTCCACTTGTGCCTGGATGTTTCTTGAAGGTCCTGGATTTCTTAGGATTTACAATTGAGTTTCCATGTCCAAAGCAGGAAGTTGTATTACTTTTCCATTTCAGCCTCCTACTCCACTTGTGTTTAGGAATAACTGAAACCAGTTCTTAACAGTCCTGAAAAGCCTTTTCCTTAATATCTTCCTCTACAATGGGAGCAACACTAAGACATGAGTCTTTTCTCATGTCTGGTTCAATTTACAGTAGGCAAAGCTTGTGCTCGTGGTGTTGTTCATATTTGGTAGGCAATAGATGTGACAGTGTGCCAGGCCTACTTTCATCACCATAAACAAAGATGCCCAGGATATATTTTAGTAGTATTGCCTCAGCTGGTGCTAATGGGTTTTGACTTCTTTGCTCTAATTTTTTTTCTCAGCGTATTTGAATTGCTCTATAACTTCTGGTATGTTTTCCTTCTCTTTTTTGGTAAGGCATCTGATCTAGTCTACTAGTTTCTACAGGTCCAGTGCCTTTGCAGGGTTGCTGGATTCAACAGCTCTCCTAAAGCATGAAAACCTCTGTATTTAGCTTGTTTTTCCTTGGCTCTACCTTGTGTTCTAGATGGTCTTACCTTTGAAACTTAGCCTGTATGTTCCGCCAGAGCACTGCGTGACCCTCAGTGACTGTTCATCCTCAGAGTATCAGAGGAAGGAGTTGTATTGCATTCAAATCAGTGTCTTGCCCTGTCCCATTGCCCAGCAGTGGGTGGTACTCCTCTGAGTCATCTCCTATAAATGCCAAATGATAGCATCTTTAGCTTCATGATGTTCTCATTGGGAGCTTCGTGTGCCACTATCGCTCAGTCACATTTCTCCTGTCTAATATTGCTGCTCATCACAATTGCAGTGGTCATGTTGCAGCTGGCTCCACAATCCAGATGCAATCTAGCTAGTTGTTTGATCCAGTGGCACAGTTGCAGATACAGTTGACAGTTTTCTTGCACAGTATTTGTATACAGACAGTCTTTGCTTAAGTTACTTGTCATATATTCTCTTTTACGGAATTTTCTGTTCTCAGTCCTTTTGTCTGTACAGCTACATTAACTACTCACCCTCCCTTCCATGGTTACTATGGCATTAGTATATACAGCAATTCTGTTTCCCAGAGTTGTCCATAGTCTGTGCATTTTTTTTCCTTCATCATTTCCTGATGCTTTCCAGATCCTGTGCACAGGGTCATGGTGCCAGCAATCTCAGTTAGTCTTTGTTCTGCCTTCTGAATTTTTCAGATGTGTCTCGATGTACTCAATCTTCACTAGGACTTATCATTGGTTTTATCCTTTTCTTGTGTAATTCAGTTGCCTGTGTTCTTTGTATATATTTACATTGGATTAAATTTGTTTCCTTCTAGTGATTTACAAATGCTCTTGCCCTAAATAATGATTTTGTCTCTCTAAACTTGAAGTGGGTGGCCTTATTCTTATTTTTTTAATGCAAGTGCCTCCATTCCTTCTTGAGGTATCTCTGCCCCTGGCAGGGGGGTTGGAGCTAGATGATCTTAAGGTCCTTTCCAACCCTAACTATTCTATGATTCTATGATTCTATGGCACCAGGCTGATTTTTTTTTGCAGTATCAATTTATTTGGGACCACATAACACACTGTACATACTTTATAATATTTTCCAATATTTCCAACATTTTAAGCATAATCTTATTCATATTTTGTCTATTTTTTCTCATATGATCTTCACTGCTAGTCTGGGGAAACGATGGAACAATGAAGTAGTAAAACTTTTAAAAAGTCACACAAATTCAGATCTTGCTCCTTTGACTATACAGATTTGTCTGAAAATCTCACTTATTTGGTAGTTCAAATCCTTTCATGTTGCAAGTACTTTCTAAAAGCTACCTGTGTCTTCCTGTGTTTTTCTAGCTCACTTCATTGCAACTATCCCACTAGGCTGGCTGCTGCCATGTTTTTAGTATGTTCGGTGCTGATTGTTGATGCTAGAGGATTCTGTTTCTAAAGTGAAACTTCTGAAAAATAGCCTGAGACTTCTTGTCAATGCAAAATGCCATAGAATACCTCTTAAATCTTCTGAATTTCTGGAGCTTCATCTATGAGCTGCAGTATCATCTTCAGGAGTTTATCTGCTGCAGCGTCGGCTTGCCCAACAGCTGCAGTTTCTTTGAGATGCACCTTCTCCAATGTGGATTTATCATTGGGCCGCAATCCCTTCAGGGGCATATCTGCTGCAGCAGAGACATAACCATGGCCACAGATGCTTTGGGTTGTTCTGTTCCCACATGGGCTCATCTACAGGTCAATGTCCATTCAACTCGAGTCCACACTGGAGTTTCAGCCTGTCCAGTACAGAAGCACAGAAACAGCAGTGATGCCCTGGCCATCTGCCAGCCCAGGCACATCACCGTTGCTGTTATCAAAATGTTCCCAGGCACAGTAAGGTGATAAGGAGTACAGCTAGCAGTGAAAGCAAAAAGTGGCCACTACCAAGCACTAGACTGTAACATACAGTAAAGAAAGCAAGCCTCATAGTAAGCACGGGAGCCTGACAATTAATAGCTGAACAGCAATAACAGCTATAAATTCGATCTAGCACATTCTGATCGAATACGTTATCTTGAACCCTTTAAGCCCCACATTAGGTGCCAAAAAGGACTACTGTGGATTAACCCCAGCCTGCAACTGAGCTCCACACAGCTGCTCAGTTACTTTCACCTCTGGTGGAATGAGGGAGAGAATTGGGAAAGTAGAAGTGAGAAAACTTGTGAGTTGAGATACAGTTTAATAGGTTGAGTGAAAGCTGCTCATGCAAGCAAAGCAAAACAAGGAATTCATTCAGCACTTCCTATGGGCAGGTGGGTGTTCAGTCATCTCCAGGAAAGTCGAGTTCCATCACATGTAACACTTATGTGGGAAGACAAACTCCATTACTCTGAATATCCCTACTTCCTTTTTCTTTCTTCAGCTTTATATTGCTTAGCACAATGATGGCCTGGGATATTTTTTTGATCAGTTGGGATCAGCTGTCCTCTCCCAACTTCTTTTGCACCCCCAGCCTACACATTGGTGGAGTGGTGTGAGCAGCAGAAAAGGCCTTGACTCTGTGTAAGCTCTGCTCAGCAATGACTAAAACCTCCCTGTATTGTAAATACTGTTTTCAGAAGAAATCCAAAACATAGACTCCTCCTAGCTACTATGAAGGAAATAAACCATATCCCAACCCAAACCAGCACAAAGATAATTTACACTGAGCTTTTTGCACCTGAAAACTTATTATTACAGCAATTTATTTTACTGTGGATTTCCTAAAAGTTTTTAAGTTTTCCAATTTTTTTCCAAACTTTCTTTTCTCCTGCCTTTGCCAAATCTGGAGACTCATTCCAGTTCCAGAGCAGATAACATTATTGCTATTAGTCAGAACTTGCTTGGAAGGGAGATTTTTTCCATATTGGCCTATGCTCTGTCGTGGCATTGAACACTTGGAAAGTCTTGGCCCCTTTTCTGAGCATTGTTTCAAACCCATTCATGCCAAAGGAGGAAAAGTAATTGGCTAAAACCAAGTGATCGTAGTATCTTTTTTAGCAGTCATTGTGTTAATTTTCCTTGAGGGACTTCTCTTTGGATTGTTCTGTAACTTAATTAAGAAAAAGAAGTAATGTTGGTTCAGCAGCTCTCTCGCAGGTTACGGAAGGGCTGCTACTTTGCTTGTAATGAATTTATCTTTTTTTCTGTTGGTGCATCAGAAGCCAATCGGTATTTTTATAAATTAAAAACAAATGAGGGAAATGCAAATATTCCCCAGTGCTGGAGGGTTATATTTCCGGGGAGAAACCAGGCCAGCAGAGACTTTCAAACTTCTAAATCTGTTTTATGTGGTGTATAAGAGATTGCTGTCATCACCCAGATGCAGGAAATACCAGTGCTGGGCTTACAGGGGACAAAGTAAACTCGACAATGGACTGAAAAGCAAAATAAACAATCGACCAACCATTTTTATAGCTTGTTTTTTTCTCTTGCTTTAACAGTAACATTCACCTTCGTTTACCAGAGTTCTGTGAAACATCTGTATCAAGCCTTAAACTTGCTTGACCTTAGTTTAGGTTCAAGGTTCAATATATCCCATGTGCATGGATGATTTTACAAATCCACAAGAGCTCTGACTCTATGCAAACCTTTTTCCCCGTCCCAGATTTGGCCTCCTTCTCGCTAAATAAATCCAAGGACAACTTTCCCTCTCTGTCTTTCTTTTTCCAAAGATTGCTGCAGGAGTGCCCTTGAGGCTTGCAGGGTGTTACAGGGCTTAGGAATAAAGAGGGAAAGTTGCCTTAGAAGGTGAAGTCAACATACCATAGCAACTGCCTTGGATGGAGTCTTCTATATCTTGAAGAATTGAATTTAAAGGCTTCATTTTGCTAAAACTTCCAAAACAAATGGTTCAGCATTTGTATAGTTTTAAAATCTGTACTTCTTATCTCATTTGTAAAATTGGGACAGATCTCTAAATGGCTCTGAGCAAATCCCCAGGCTGAGCAATTTCTCTCCTGCAGCAGCCTAACTATATTTCTTCCTAGGGCTCCTTTGGGTTACTTTAAAACTACATAACAAATAGTCACATGTATAGGGTACAAAATTCGGGTCTTAAAGAACCTGGTGTCAGCTAAACTATAAGGCTGGAAACAGAAATTATGTGCTACGTATCTGTTACATTTTTCCAGCACAAGTTATATTGATAGCATTGCCATTTAACTCCATTTAAAATTAACTTTGGTATGCAATAGCACACAAGCTCAAGCAATATCTAAAGTGATCTCTTTTACAGCTATTAGCTGAACACAGGTGAAATTTGGGGAAAGAAGGATGAGTAAACATGCCTTGTTTTCAGTGGCTTAGGCAGCCTCTGCACTGGATTGACCCATAGCATGAAGTACACCAATCTGCTTGGGATCCTGCACCGTGATTGCTTTCCACTTAGGAAAGGTCTGCATGCACTCAGGAGGACGACTGCTCTTAAGTGACCAGGCAAGTCACTATGTGCAAGGTGAAGCACTACCTTTCCTTGGGGTGGTGGGGGCTATTTCCTCTTGCTAATTCCAGCTAGTCCTGCGGCCGGCCAGTGTCATGTGAATGGAAATGCTGAGATTGGAGCCAGCCTTCTGCTCTGGTGGCAGCAAAACATGATCTAGATGCAAAAAAAACATGACTCTTCTTGGCCACTTTCTTAACCTATCACTTTCTCTCTATTCTGTGCTGTAAGTGTACAAATAGCAACAGTGTCATGCATTTCTATTTTTTCAGTGTGCTGTTACCCATAGGTTTAAAGGCACTGTACAGAGAGGCAGCCAGCATTACCCTAGCTCAGACAGCTGTGGTCACTTTGGGTATGGAGGAATGGGTTTTTCTGACCGAATAGAGGCACTTGTGTGGTGTCTGAGCTAATCCTCCAGGCTTCTTTCAGAGACAGCAGAGAGAAATTGGCAATTCTAGCTCATAATTCCTTTCCCCAGTATGGATGTCTATGTCAAGTGGATGGTGTTCATGTGTCTGTTTCTCTCCATTGATGAAGGAGGAAGCCTAGGATGATGGAGATGTTGGGGATGCTTTAAGTCAAGTTTGTGTGCAACATAAAAACCAGAAGCCTCTCAGATTAGTGTGGCTGGGCAGATTTCTATCTAGAAGGGGCATATCCACATCAGCAGAGTTTTGTGTGTGAATTAGTTAGCCTCACTGAAAGACATGACTGATTAACTTAAGAGTGGTGTTATGCTGATATTACTTCCACAATGTGAGCTAGTTATCTCTGACTGGCTCTGAATAGTGCTGTGTAAACAGGCATGTTTCCCCAGAATCAGCTCAGGTATATTGTATGGCCCAGCAGTTTTACCATTAGCCCAGGCATAACTTTGTGAGACAACAGACATAGAAGTTAGTTTGTGATTTTACATACCTGTAGGCATGTTGTTAAATTGAAGGCTTTGCTCTCCAGAGGGTAGGAGTTTTGTTGAAGAAGCATGTAAGGCAGTGGTATTTGTTCTTCTTAGCCCCGAGTAGAAAATGCCTCCTTGCAGGCTGGCAGAAGACACTTTACTTCCTGTAATGATTTTGATGTCATGAGATGCAGGCCTTATTTCAACACACCTTTGGAAAACTAAAGATCACTCTTGCCCTTTCACACACACCCCTCTTCCCCACCCCCTTGCCCCCAATCAGTTCAATTTTTTGCCTTGAAGTAAATAAACTTTTCAAATAACTAAGGTTTATGGAAGAGGCTTTGTGGAGCTGTGATAAAGCACTTCAGGCTGTAACTTACACTTGTTTCTGAAGGTTCACTTTTATTGCTTTAAAAATTTCTCGTATGATCTCATTTTAGAATTGGGTACTTCAAAGGTTGTTCAATCCATGTTCCTTCGAGGCTGCCTGTGCAGCTCTATAATTTTTCCCCATGTTCTGTTCTCTCTCTCTCTTTTTTTTTTTCTTCTCCTTTCATCCTTATTAACTGGAAAACACCAAAGGGATTTTCACACACGAAAATGAGTAAGCTTGCAATATTCTAGCTCTGCTTCTTTAAAGTTACTGTACAATCACAGTCCATGGTGAATATGTGTTTTCACATTCATGTTTCCTCAGCAAGTGCCTGAACTAGCCTTGCTACCTAGGCATGCTTATAGCAGATCTGCAGGCAGAACTGTTCTGGTAAAGCCCTCAAAAGGGGATTTGATTTAAATAAGACTTTGTTTCCTTCTCTCTGCCCCCAAAATACAGAGTCATATCCAGTAGTGAAATGGACTTGACCTTTCTTGAAATAGGCATCTACTATGAGGTTTGCCTGAATCTTGTACTCTCCTTTTGGAAGTTGGGATGGCCTTACTAAGGTTGCCTTATCAGCTCCTGCAGAATGGATTTTGTTTTCAATTGCATCATGTGAGTGAACATAAGAGCTGTTTGGAATTGTAAAATTCCTTAAAGACTGCATTGAGGATGAAACCCAAATAATTTCGTAATTCTCCCCTGAACTCTGTCACACAAACGCCCTTCAGAAAATATTTTTTCATTGTGGTTTCAGTTTCTTTTCCCTTTTCAGTAGGAAAATAGGAGAATGGGAATGAGGTTGCCAGAGAAAGCCACTAAGAAAAGGAGAGAACGTTCTCCAGAAAATGTAGTTTCCTGTTAGTATGAAGGACCACAATAACTGATAGATAAGATTGATAACATTGATAAGATTGGTTCTTGATAAGAAAAGAAAAAATTCTCTTTTACTCTGATACTCACCTACCAAAGTGATCCATTTGCTCCCTTGTACACCTAAGACTGAAATCTATAAAGAAAATAATAGAATCTACTCAAAAAGCTAAGCGTTGGTGCTAGAAGCAAGACAACCTGTAAATACTTCTCACAATTGAAATTAAATAAGCGTTCAATTTATAAATCTTTGCTCTTTTATGTTTGTTACAGCCTAGATAATGCTCAGTAAATTTTTGCCAACTTCAAATAGGAGATGCAGCCTGTATAACCACATACGCTTTCTGTAATTTGTGAAATTGCACCAGAAGAAATCCTTGTATTTTCGATTGGTTAGTTAGCCCAGATGTTCTTTAATGAGTAGGCATATTTGGTGTTTTTTTTTGTAATTGCTTACGTAATGGAGCTAACTTCTTAGCTCTACAGCCCAGCCAAGACAATATTAAAGGCGTGGGTGTAGTATCAAAGTGCCTCAGAGAAGAACCTTGTATTTTAAACATCGTAGCAACAAAAAGTTTAAACCACATTGTGTACTACAGCTAGATGCATGCTATGAACTTATAAAATAATGTGTAAAATGAATTGTGACATATGTAAATGCAAAATGAATGGTCCAAGATCAGAAGCTTCTTCATGTGAGACCAAGGCAGCGTGTGAGAAAGGACACCATGAAGGGGGAAGGAGGGAAACACAGCATGAGTCTGCTAGAGGAGACGGTTGGTAGACCTTTGAAGGAGGCTCAAGATTTGTTCTCAATGCTCTCCAAACATTTCTTGTTCTGTAGAATTATTCAGAGAATCTTATTATTTGGATGATCCAACCAAAATGCGTGTTAAGCATTTCCTTTGTCCATTTTGACACATGAGAAGATGTAGAACCAGACCTCTTAATAATGACCTAGAACTGTCCTGGCAGGAAAATCTAGTAGTATTAATATTCAAAAAACTATTTGTGGCATTAATAAATGCAAAAGTTAAGACTCAGTATCTGAAACTGTTCATATAATTAGCCCTCTCTGTGAAGAAAACCTAGCCTTACCTATAAAAATGTTGGATAGCATGTCATGCAAAATTATGACAACTGAAGTATACAGACCTGATGGCCTTCATATCATTAGCATATACTTGGAAATAAGTATCCTGCAGTACTTTCTGAGAAGAACTCCTGACCCTCCCCAAGTGCCTGTTCGGTAGCAGATGGTGCACTGAGAGGATCTTTCAAGCACTTGGGATGAAAGTGTCTTTCAAAAAATACTCTGTAGTTTCAGATACTGAAGGCCACATTTATTTTGTGATTATGCTGCCTCTATAGCAGGTGTTGTGAAGTATTGGTAGATCTGGTCAGTTTGTACAAGATATCTGTAGCATATTTGCTGTACAGGCAGGTAGATGGCAATGACTCTATATGCAAAGACCGTGGCTCTTTGGGTTTTCTGTGTAGTGAGTTATAGTATCTATATTATTAGGGAATGTAAACACATTCTGATTATTTTCAAAATAAGGGTATTTTTTCACTGTCCTGATACAAATCTCAGTAAACTTTTCCTGCAAAGGGGGGAGAAAGGGATTACATATATATATATATACTTGCTAGACCACAAAAACAGCTTATATATTAAATACTCTTTTTAGAAATGGAGGCAATTTCATGCTGAGATAGGTTTTTACATTTTTTAATATCCTATTTTAAGTTCTCATACAAAGAATTCGTTATTCATAACTCCCTGCACCCTAGTTCAAAATGAGATATGTTATATTAATTAAAAACGCAAAAAGCCAGATCAGTCTATGAAATCCAGTCCCAAAATAATGATCTTGTAGTTAAGCAGTACATAGTAACTATAAATATATACATATATTTCCTGGCTTTGCCACCAACTTTGCATGACTTGGGATAGATCATGTAAGCTAGGATTTTTTTCAGATGAAACTACAGATATAGAATCATAGAATTATAGCACAAATTAGGTTGGAAAAGACCCTTTAAGATAAGAAACTTAAAGCTCCCTGCAGATAATTATGATTTGGGGCATCTTTAAGATCTGTTAAAAAATATATCAGTCTTCAAATGTGTGTTCTTTAGCTTCTTCTCTCTAATTTTGGCACAGTATTACATCTTCATGTCAGAGAGAATACTGAGAGAAGAATGAACAAAATAATGTGTGTCTGACCTTTACTTATTTGCTTACTTTTCAAGATAAATATTCCCTGAAGGGATATGATTGGAAGAGGGTGTGTGCAGTATGAGTAGAAAATGAAGCCTCTGAAAGTGTTTCTGATTGGACACCTAAAAGCTGGAGACGCTCAGTATCACCACTTGCTCGTGAGAACCTCAGCCAAGATTTTTTCATTTTTCCCAGAAGAGCTATGGCCAGGATGGCTGAGGCTTGAAAGCTGTGTATTTACATAAGCACAAGTTACAAATCTGTGGTTTTTAGAGATGTTTGAATTTCACCGCTTCGCACTTGCAGTATGTTATAAGTTGCTGTGAGTTGTTCACAGATTGTGGATGTACAGCCTATGGAGAATTACTCCTTACTTTGCCTCCTTCTTTTTAGGAAAAATAATGGGTTTTTTTTTTTCATATGTGTCAGTTTTTACTGCTCTTGTTTGCAGTTGTGGATTGGTCACTGCCAGAAATCTGTGGCTAGTCACTGGCTAGGAACTGTTTCATTTTGATATACTGCCTCCTTAACAGAGGCAACAATCCATGAGCTAGAAAGTCTGTTTTTTTTAAATGTGATACAGTGGTCCTCTGAGAAGAGTTCTGAAGACTTTGATATTGCTGAGAGGTGCTTGCAGCCTTTTAGGACGAAATGTCCCTTTGCACACTCCTACCTACTCCACAGATTTGCACATGCATACAAGCACTCCACCAACTTGTTCAGTGCAGAGCTCTCCTCAGTGCCTGCTGAGCAGGTCTCTGCTGTCTATTGGCTCCTGGGAGGGTTTCCTGTAGTTTGCATGTGCATTTTTGCCTAATGACAGGCTCTGTTTTGATTAATTCTGGAAACAGTACTCAGCCCCCTGCCTAGCTGCTGGTAGGAGTTGGCTTTGCCACAGCACTATTAGTCAAGAGCAGAATGGCAACCTACGTCAGATGTCCTCTGCTTGTCAAGTGGCAGTGGAGCAATGACTACATTTATGTCCTTTACCTCCACATCCCAGATCTCTCATTCCTTGGGGTCTTTCTGAACAGAAGTACACAAGCTGTACCTGTATGGGTTTGTTGCAGAGCTCTGGGTCCAGCTCTGGACTGCATTGGCTTGAGAGTGCTCCCAAGGGACCAGCAGCTGAGTAGCCTTTCCACCATTACCTTGGGCTGTTTAACCTCATTGAACCCCTCCATTGTAGACCACCAGGAAAGCTGTATGTCAGACACCACAAGGGTTAAGGGGGTTCCCTGGAGGCTGGGACCTCGGTGGGCTCCTAGGGGTGTCAGGGCAGGATCCGTCCCAACTCCTCATCTAGGGAGCAGTGCATCCAGGGCAGCCCCAGCCCCTGGCATCAGCACGTCTGGCACATCCCGGGGCTCCTCTGAAGTGCTGATGTTTGAACTGCTTTTCTGGGTATAGAGAGGGAAGCAGACTTTTGTTTGCCTCTTGCATGCATCAAATGCATTTACAGGGTGGTGTCAGTGCATAGTAGTTGTTGATAGTGCAGAGAAGCTCTTCTGGCCCTCACAAGTACCTCTGTGGCACTCTGACTTTCCTTGGAGTTGCAGAGAAGACAGAGATCACCTCTTCTGTGCTCAGAGCAGGCATATATTTGCAAAAAGTCTTTGAAGTCCTGTGTTGGATTCCCAAAAAAGATAGCCCCTCTCTTTGGTCCAGTCTTGTAATGGCTGAGAAGCTTGACCCAAGGGTTGCAGACACATTCAGGGCAAAGCGGGGGATGCCGGAGCCAAGCTGTGGTGT
Organism: Forpus xanthops; assembly: GCA_032466535.1. Taxonomy (NCBI): domain Eukaryota; kingdom Metazoa; phylum Chordata; class Aves; order Psittaciformes; family Psittacidae; genus Forpus; species Forpus xanthops. The sequence continues at coordinate 13,431 of JASSUY010033700.1, forward strand.
CCATGGAAGGGCAAGGTTTGGTGTTTTGTTTTGCATGTCTGTCAAGCAGTTTATAGCCATCCTGTGCTCTTTCCAAGTCAGATACCTGAATTGCTGGACAGATGGTCCTCATCCTTTGCTCTGATGCTAGCTGGAAGGAGTCCTTCGGTGTTGTGGGGGACTCTGCCACTGGCCTGTGTAATAGGGGGAGAGAAAGGGACTCTGGCGCTGAACCTGCCATTACCCTGGTGTCAGCTTGTCTCTCCCAGCATTTTTGGCTCCAGGCCTTGGTAGTGCCTTCTGATTTCAGAGCCATTGGGAGTGCTCTGCCTGCAGGAGGGCATCACTTGTTGATGATACCTGCACTGGACATGTCCTGTAATTACTGATATCACTTCAGGTACTCCAGGAGTCTGAGGATAAAATACCTGCCTCCCCACAGAGGTTTTCATTGACTTTTGTGAGTTGTTCTTCTGGTCGGTAATTTTAACTGCTTTGATAAGATAAATCCTCTAGTCTGAAAAAACGTTTCCAGAATAATCTGGTTGTATTGTGTAAGTGGGCCACCAAAGAGCAGAAAGTTTTGTTTTAATATCTGCAGCTTCCCTGAGAGTATCTTTTGTTCTGAGTTACCCGTTAGTTCAAGAAAATCCTTGCTTACTGCTTCACTTGAGAACTAACCTTTTAAAGTACAATTGCGCTGTGCTACATTCTGTGCAAATAGTAAGGATGACTTGGAAACCTTGTTTTAAAACTCAGAACCTCTTCTTTTAATTAAGGTATTTTAACAGTAGGTTCACTCCCTCTCAGTTTTACTAAAAAAATGTGGATAAGCCTAAATCCAAATGAAACTTACCCAATGTATTTTGTTATGCTGCTATTAGTAAAACTTACTAAATGACATTGAGAAACAAAGTGTCTGAAGAGAAGGTGTGTGTATTGGAGATGCCAGTAGCTTTGTACATACAAAGCTTGCAGCGCTGCAAATCAGCCTGCCCTTGATTTGTCAGGGCTGAAAAGCATAGTTTTTAATTCTCAATATCTAATAATCCCTAGTGCTGAATACTGCCTGAGGGGACGTGCAGGCTGCCAGTGTGCTCAGCAGAGATTTGTTACCCCAGAGGATTTTATCTTTCCCTAAGGACGGTGAATATTGAAGGTTTGATTTAGAATTTTTTGGTCATTTTGAAGATAGAAAAGTTCCCAATTAAAAAAAAAAAAAAACAACCAAAAAACCGAAAAGACAAACAAGCAACAAAATTTTTAAAAGTTGTAATTAAAAATCGTTGAAAGTTTATAATTAATGGCTTGTAGATGATTTATTAATGGCCTCATTTTTCTGCCTAATGCAAGTCTGAAGCTGTCTTGTGTGTTAACTATAAAGACAAAAAAGAAAGTAAAAAATGAGATTTGCCTTAGTTTAGAATAATTTGAAATACACAGAACTGTAGAGTCTTATCCATAAAACGTGTAAAGCTGTTTTGCAGAGTTCTGGTTTAGGGCTTATTTTATATAAGAAACCAGAAGGAAAATTTGGGCTGGCAGAATTTTCAAAGCTCGTGTTAGAGCCCTTAACTGCTTCTGGTATGAAAGTCAGCTAAGCAGCCTTGTGTTGTTGTTTCCCCCAGGATATCTTTTATGCTTTCTTTTTTTTGTAGTTCCTTCCCCTTAGAAATCCAAGTGTTTATTTGCATGCAAGGTAAGTGAATTCTTTTATCTATTTGTGTATCATAAACCAAAGCAATTAGCATACTGCAGTTACAGTACACTTAAAAAACAAAACAACCCTTCAAAACCTTCAGTCAATATTATTCCTGGAGGGAAAACTCTTAATTAAATCGTATGCAAACTACAACAATAGGCAAAGTTGTTTGGTGTTTAATAATAACTGTTGGAGGCAGGGGGAAGAGTGAAAAAGTAAGCGTAGCAGAGAGCTTTGCATGCCATTAACCCAAGGATAGAAATGAGGTCAGCCTTTGAAGGGACAGACAACACACTTATCTGCCAACATTGGAAAGTCCCAGAAGATTAGCTTATTTGCCAGATGTTACTGGGAGTTCATCATCGACACCCTCTGCTTCATGGGCTTCATCTCTCACCACAGTTGCAGTTGCCTTTTCTGCCCTTTGCAGGTTTCCTGGAGATCTTCTCCAGTGCATAGCGCTTGGATTTTTTCCTTGAAGTAGAACTTTTTTTGTCTCACAGCAATAGGCATGATGAACCATCCTAAGTTGTGAAGATGATCTGAAGACTCTTTGTTTTTCTTTCATACACCCACAATAATACTCTTGGCATAGGAACCACTGATGTGAAGCCTGGTGACTTTTACAGCTCTGGGAATGGGGCTGTATTTGTGAAGGGTTTTCTAGAAGACAGAGGACCCATCTCAATTAACACTGTTAGCTTTTGGGAGATGAGTAAAAATTGAGGCAGATTGACAGCCTAAACATCTTTTTTGTCCCTTTGCTTGGAAAATAACTGTAGATACAATTTTAAGCAGACTGTTCTTATACTATTAGCCACTTGGTAGTGCAGCAAATACTGTACTGTAGTGCTGGGAAATGTGTAACCCACTAAAATTAGCAGCGGGAGAGAGCGGGTGTTATCAAATCCATGTTAGTAATGACTGTAAGAGCCTGGAATGGTGTCCTCTGCGTGTATTTTCTCCTTTAAATCTTTCAAGAGTTTGGTAGTAAATATAAGTATTGATTTCAGCTAATGGTGGTTTTAACTTCTGTATGCACATTCTGTGCCCCAAGGGACTGTGTCCCAAACAGGGAGAAGGCAAGACTTTCTCATAAAGAACAGAGCAAATACGTTTTTCCTTTAAAATCCTAGCTGTTAGCGATTGTCTTTTGAAGGAAGATTCCCATACTAGTGCAGTTGTTTTGCAGTTTCCCCCTCCGTTTATGCAGAGCAATTTGTGAGATGGACAGTGAGTTAAGTAAGGGCAGATATTATCACTACATACATGCTCCACTCCAAGAAATCTGAGTGTTGAAGCTTTGAGGTAGCTAGTGGAGAATCTTTTTGCAGCAGATGATTTAAAGTGGCTGTTTGAATCCTGGGTTAACATAGCTCTTCCTTTTCTCCCTTCCTGCCTTCCTTACCTTCCTTCCTTTCCTTTCTGCCTGCTTTCCTCTTCTCTCTCTCTCCTCTCTTTATTCTTCTCCCTTCCTCCCTTTCCTTCCTTTCCTCCATCCTTCCTTGCTTTCCTCCCTCCCAAGACCCTAAAGTCTAACCTAACCTTCTAACATGAGCACTGAAGTTGAATGCCTGATGATGTAGAACAAGGGCAGCATTAGTTCATGTTGAGATAAATGTGAAACTCCGGTGCTGTTTGCCTGTCCATGGACACTTGACATTCTCCCTAACATTTGCCATGTCAATTCCATAGACACAGGTACTGATTTTGCTTCGGTAGGTCTGGGTTAGCGGTCAAATTGCCATTACTGAAAACCTGGCACCTAGGGAGAGTGCAGAAGTGGTACAGGTGTGTTCCTGTTGGCGTGCAAAATGTTCACTGTCAAGTAGTGCCTATTCCTTGCATTGCCTGACTTTGTGGTTATATTGCTACAGCTTGTGCTGCTGCTGCTACTGCTGCATATTCTGTGAAGCAAACCTCTGTACTGTCAGCAAGGTTACAGTCTGGTCTCTTGTGTCGTTTCAGACTTGTAACTAGGGAGAGCAGGTATTAGGGTGGTTCTGCAAATGCCATCAGTGGGGGACAGTTGCAGAGCTACAAGCCTGGGCTGCTTCCAGGTCAGGCCGGCCCTGTTTGGCCAATGGCAGAGTGCAAAATAACCCCATTATTCCTAAAAGTGTTTTTCCAGGCTTGAAGTAATAGCCATCTTGCCCTATAAAGATCTAATTTCTTCTATAGAATATTTCTGTGCTGAGATAACTTTCATGAACTGTGTCTCAAAAGTGCTGTTTTTTCTTTTTTCTGTGTGTGCATGTGTCTTTCTGTTTTAAATTCACTCTTTACCTCCTTTCTCCTGTTTCCTCTTTTTGTCTTCTATTGTCTGTGTTTAGTAACCCCATGGTTATTTCCTTAAAGCAGCGGATCCTTTTGCCCTATATCAAGTAAAGTCATGTGGGTTTCCTATATTGAAATGGACAGCCCAAGAACTGTCGAATGATCATTTTGACTTGTGTATTTTCAATAGGTTCATCCAGTGTAGAGGGCAAATTGTGCCCTCTACCAAATACTCCATCTTGCATGGACGATATATAGTATTGAGTTCGCAGGCTGCTGTTACGTGGGAAGGCAGTAGGTCATCTGGTTTCTATTTTGAGTTTCTTTTCCAGAGGTATCCTTTTACTCCCTTCCTCTTCCTCAGCCCAGTCCCCAATTGTTTGCAGACCTTACTTCCACTTTCCTTATGTTCCATTTCCATTGGCTGCTCCTTACCTTTAGGCCTTTTGTCATTCTTCCTCTTACTTCCTTAAACAGTGGTACTTAAAACCAGCTAAAATGAAGTTTACAAACTTCATTTTAGCTGGTTTTAAATTTTTGTTCCCTTTTGAAATGTCCTACCTTTGCCCTTTCTTTTTTAAATTATCCCTAGCTCTGTTCTTGTTTTCTTGAGAAGGAAGCAGATCTATGTAAGCAGAAGAAAGGCAGGAGGCAGCTGTTTGTTTTTCCTTGATATCACAAATGGTAGGTTTTAGCAGCCAGATGCTGAATGAGAGAGCAGAAACTCTCTCCCCTCTGAGCTTATTTGGAGGTGAATGAGTGTACCTGGAAGAGAGAGATGAGACAGAACTTTAGGACTGCTGGGGAACCTTCCCAGCTCTGGATTTTGCTCAGGCAGATGCCGTAAGCAAACCAAGTGGCTGATTAAAAAGAAGTGGGGAGTTTGGCATCATGAAACAAGAATCTCGTTGGTACTCCTTTTGCAAAAAATCCTTAAGCATGCATGTAGCAAGCAACTTCACAGGTGGCAAAGGCCTAACTACTAATGAGGCACCCCTTACCCCGTGCCACACAGGGTGCTTGCTGCTGGGCAGATCTGCTGCCAGCCACGGGGAGCGGACCGAAGGCTTCTTGATGTTGAGGCAATTCACACATTAACCACTTTTTGAGAGCATTTGGCTCTGCCTAAAGATTTATGGGTCTCTCTTCTTTTAAAACAAATGAATAAAGGCCCAAGCTGAGTGTTTTTCCACGTATAAATGCCATAAATGCAATCACAAAACTTCACTGGAGCACCAGTGAGGGCTTGAGCCCCAGCTCAAATGTGCATCATATTAAAGTCCTTCTTGGGGACTCCAGACACAAATTGCTTTCCAGCATCCAGAACCATTTGGAAGTGCTTTAATCCTGAAAGGAGGGGGTCTCTAATGGAAATGCTGACAGACCCTTCGTTGTAGCAGCTGAAGCAGGCAGGGCTGTGATAATGAGCCCTGTATGTGTGCATGTGGAAAGCATGATGCTAGGTTCAGAAAACAAGCTCTTCCACTGAACAGCCCATGCTGAAAAAACCACCATGCACTGTTTCAGCACAGCGGTACTTAAAAATGGCTTTGCTTATGCAAAGGCATATTGGGAACAACCATAGGCATTAACCCTGCATGTACTATACTTTCAAAACCAACAAGTCTTAATAGCAGTTGTAATAAAACTGTAATTTTCTTTAAATAGTGCTGTACTGAATAGCCACTACTTAACAGTTTAAAATGCTGCATATACCAATAGAGTACTTTAATATTCGAAAGTGCACCACAGCCATATCTCCTCTCAGGTTTTATACATTGTGGCCATGACCCTAAAAAATAAGTGATGCTTCATTTATTGCTCATGTCCCTGCATACAGCTGCTAATGCTAGTGACTGTATATTTTATACTTTGGAAATCTCAGTAACCTTGGTCACACCAGGCTGAAGAAACTTGTCTTGCAAGCATGTGCCCAGGTGATTAATTTCAACATACAGGTTGCTTATAAGAGTGTAATTACTCACTTGTGCAAATGGCAGGATGGGTGCACTGACCTGTATTAGACACATTGTAGTGTACACCTCCCCATCAGTTCTTTTTCACTGTTAATCAGAGGACTGAAAACCTTGCAACATTTAGACAGCTTGAGGTTGAAGGCTGAAATGTCACTTTTAAAAGAGGGTTAAAAAGGTCACGCAGCTGCAAATAATAATAGCCCAATGAAAATCAGATTCTTATTGAGCCTACTTCAAGAATAACATTGAAACAGGAAACAAGCCTGCTTGATGTTTTTACCAGTATGGCAGTAAGATTACTGCTGAGTTTAAAAAGGGGCAGAGAGAGACAGAAAGGAGCATGCTTTCTTGGTGTTGGATGTTAAAACTATTTTTCTGGTACAGAAAGGATGATTGTGGGGCTCTGCAAAATCTCCTTGAGGAGCCTGATGACATGGAGTACAACCCGCTGGATGCTGCTGAGAGGGAATGCAGACAGTTTCTATGTTCTGAGGGGTTTTACGTTTCTTTTGTTTTCTTTTTATTTCTTTGTTCCTGTATTCCTTGCTGTGGGCTTCAGTTTTATTAATTATAACTAAAAATGTGTAGAAGTATCCTATGCAGAAATCAAAGAATAGAAGAAAATAATTGGCTCAATGCAGAACTTGTTTCTCTTCCATGTGACATGGCTTGGAGAAGCTTTTCTACGTTTCTTCTGCATTTTTGTTTATGTATTTTTCTAATTAGAATACCTTGTCTTCTGAGCAGAGTGATATTTCAGGAGAATGGCAGGCTACACTATTGTAGCAGATTTCCTCACTTACACATTCTGCCAATAAGGCTCTTTACATGGTCGCAATAGGGCAATAAATGCTGACAGATGTTGTTAACATGTCTATTAAAATTCAGCCCCCTTTTCTGCTGCATAATGCACTCATTCCTATTGTTAATAATATCAAAGCTAATGCTAACATATCAATATTAGTGCTCACTTATATTTATAATCCTTGTTTGGTTCTTTGAAGAGGTCACAAAGTTGCAATAAATTAAGCTATTGGTAACAGAGGTAAAATTCAGGCGTGAGCAATTTTTTAACTTTTCAGTCATTGTAGATTTGTCTGATACTCTTCATGTACATTAATTGCAGGAGTCATATATGGTACCATGAGAGGTACGCAAGTGCAACTTGAATTTTTAAGATCATAAAGGTTAATAAGCACTTTAATTTAGATGGAAAGGCTGCTGTGATTTATTTTTATTAGGTGAAGTCGAAATGCTGCCACTGGTTGCATTGCTTCCGTCATGTATGCTGAACCACCTGCACATACCGTGGAAAAATGAGACATGGGTTGTGTGGTCCAGCATTGCGTGAGCTGTATGACCTGAGCTGTGTGCCAGAGGCAGTGTCCAACTGTCTATATCCTGAACTGAAGGATGGGAGTTGCATGCCTGCATCTTGAAAAGGATGCTGTGCAAACTGTGCTTTGCACAACAAGAACACCTCTGTTGCTGAGGGCTCCCATCCTGCTGCAAACCTAGGGTGTGATCCTGTATTGCTTGTGCATCTGCAGCTCTTGTGAAGTTCAGTAGGAACTGGGGACACAGGAGGGTCACACAGATTTTCAGCTGTTTGTTTCTAGTCAACATTCAACCCTAAAGCTTGAATCACTGTCATAAGATAGCCAAGAACCAGACACCCTCTCAAAAATTGTAGGCAGAAGGCAGCTTCTTTTACTCACTATGGTAGGAGTCAGTAGTGCTGCAGTCACAACTTCAGTGATAGCATCACATGTAAACATGAATTCTGCATGGTGCAATTTCTCTTGCGGGCATTGTGCTATCTGTTAACATGTTATATAGGTCAAGTTATGCTGGAGAGTATCCTAGAGGGCACACATGATACAGCTATTCTGGATTATTACTTCTTTTCTTGCTTTTAAGTTTATTGCCTGCAAATTGCCTGCAAAGAGTGATTCTCTTGGGAACCAGCAGTTGCTTGTATATTTGTGGTAAACAACTAGAAGGTGAATCTGACACCTTTTCAGAGCACTGTGAATAAAGCCCATGTTTTCCTGGAGCCAACCACCATGCTCAGGATTCTAGTCCTCATCAAGCATGTTATTTTGGTGCTTACTCCGTGTTTATCTATCTAGATAACCTTGAGAAGCATTTAATTGTTATCAGAGCATACACTAATGGATTTAGGGACTAAACCTCAAGCTCAGGACAGGGAGGGAAGTCTTAGACTTGCAATACTCAATAAGAAAACAAACCTCAAATATTTCCTGGTAATGTTTTGGAATTCACTTGGACACTTGGGACCAGAATTGTTGTTATCTTGTTTTCTTTAACTGAGACTCATCTGTTGTTCTGCTATTGAAAATGCAGTTGTCACTCTCCCTGAGGAGGGGAAAAAGGGATAACAGAAACCTTTGGCAGTGCTTCAGTTGCAGGAGTAACTGAGATATCAGATAAAGCCTTTCATTATCCACACGTAGCTTTTTTTCTCCCTCCTTTCTTTCTGTGAAAAGGTCTTTAGGAAACACAACATTCCAGGGTCACATCCCATAAATAGAGGTGGATTTAAAAATCAAACTTAACTGGAGGTTTTGGTTTTGGTTTTGCAGGGGTTTGTTTGTTTAGTCAGTTATCTCTCTGCTGCTTGTTTCTTTCAGACAGGATAGCATAGTTCAGAGCATTTTTATTGCTTCACCTCTAAAGAGCTTGTCTAAGCACAGTCTGGAACTGAAATAGCTGAAATTAGAAGTAATTTAACACCTTTAGTTATTTTCGTATAAGACTTTGTGCGAACATAGTCTTTCATTTCTGATTATGAGTATCCGATTTCAGTTTGACATAGTTGTATGTTAAATCAAAACAGGATATGAATAATCTTACAGGAGTAAATTGGTACAATTTTAGTTGTTTCAGTTCTAGCCTTGTGTAGATAGATAGGTTAATCCTGACTTTGGGTCATTCTTGATACTTGATTGTATTTGGTGCAATAAATCACTTGTCTCAGGCCAAATGTTAGTAAAGATGTCCACATCAAGAAAATCAGTTGAGGCTAATTACTACCTTTAGGGTATAGTGTCCTTGTGGAAGTTAAAGGGAAAATAAAATAGAAATTCTTAATTTCTGGATACTGCTTCTGGGAGTCAGCAGAGTCAGGTAATGGGTGCTCTGTGCTCTACTGCCTCCTTTCCTTTCCTTTCCTTTCCTTTCCTTTCCTTTCCTTTCCTTTCCTTTCCCTTTCCCTTTCCCTTTCCCTTTCCCTTTCCCTTTCCCTTTCCCTTTCCCTTTCCCTTTTCCTTTCCTTTCCTTTCCTTTCCATCTTTCCCTTTCCCCTTCCCTTTCCCTTTCCCTTCCCCTTTCCGTCTCCCCTCCTCCTCCCCCTCCCTTTCCTGTTTGCAGGTACCTGTGCAACTCTTTTGAAATTAAAGCTTTTCTTACAAGTGTAAGTGTGGTGAGGTTATTCCTGATAATAAGAAGTAATGAATTGTAGTTTTACAAAAATCACAACAGGGTTAAGTAATTTTAGCACTTGTCCTGCAGATTTTTGTAGTTTTAAAACCAAATTCTGCTTCCCCACGAAAGTATTTGTCTTTGTTTTATGAAAAAATAACACAAACACAACTCAGTCGTTTGACTAAGTGAGGCTGAAGAGAGACTGAATTTTAAGGGAATTTAGAGGCATAATGCAGAAATCATACATTATGCTCTAAGGTAGGCCAGTTGCTATGTTCTAGCTTGTAAGGCCAGTTGTACCAACAGGCTCAAAACATTTCTGAAAGAAATGACTTATTTGTTTTACATCTAAAAGTTACTAAAAAATGACTTTGTTGATGTTGGTTAGGAACACTGCCATAATATGGACACAAATTCAGTTGTGTTAGTGCATTATGAGGGTGAATGCTTCCTCCTTGGGTTTCGAGACCTGGGAGCTCTCCCCCAGGCTTTAGTACATACAAGGTCACAGGACTGGAATTGCCATTGGGAAGCTGAAGTTTTAGTCAAAACTTCACTTTTCAAGCTCCTGAGGCTCTAGTTGACCTTCTGAAGGATGGGGATGCAGAGTTAATTTGTGTGTATAGAGAGCATGTATGTAATGTGCTGGAGTTATTAATATCAAACAGTATAGATGAAGAACTTCAAAAAGTGGGGTTTTTATCAGAAGTAACCTAGCTGTCTGGTTTTAACGTTCAGCAGGATCTGAAGGAGGAAAGGTAACAACCCTTAATCTGAGATATTTCTGAGCAGACACAGTCTTATCTAATAACAACACTGAACATATGTTTTTTTCCAAGGCAAATTTCTCCTGTGGAAAGCCTAATAGGCTTTTTTTTCTCCTTCCTTCAAAGTAAATATGTGCTCAGGAAGAAGTAATAAGAACTTAGACTGTAGGGAGCCAGCTGAATATTATCAAATTTAGTACTTCAAGGATGAAAACTTTGTTCTGGTCTGTTTGGGGAGCTTGAAATCACAGCACAAACTGTGACAATTGTATGTTGCATGTATGTGTGAAGTTTAGAACATATATATTCATAGGTTCCCTTTCTTTCCCCCTCCCCCTTTTAACATGTAGATTTATGAGGAATCAAAGATGAACTTGGAGCAGGAGAGGCCTTTTGTCTGCAGTGCCCCAGGCTGCTCACAGGTGAGTGGAGTCAGCGGTGATATTAATTGAGTCCTCAGCACTAGCTCTGGCTTGTATAATGCCTCCTGATATATTAACACATGTCTAATAATAATGTGTGTGTTGGGTTTTTTTTCAAGTCTTTCCCCTTTCTCCACCCCCTTTCCCTCCTTTACCCCACAAGATATTATTGCAAATATTGAAAGCAAATACAACAGATAGTCAAAAGCGAGTTGGTAGAAGTGCTTCTCCAGCTGCCTCTGTGCCTTCCCTCCTCCCAGGCCTAATGTTTCAAGACAGGTATTGCAAATTCTTTTAGTGGCTAGCAAGAGGACAAGGGAGGACATACGAGACAGGGCACATTTGTCTTCTGCTTAGATGTGTGATGGAATACACTATGTTTCTTATTGGATGTGGTCACCCTTCTGCTTTTTCTTTTTGTGTTTATTTAAATACTTAAAAACAATTCCTCATCAGCTTTTTTTTTTTTTTATTTCTGACATCTCCCTACAAAATATTCTGTATGGAAAATGCAGCCTGTAGATAAATTCTGCCCCAGCATGTGCATTTGGGATTCCTGTTGACTGATGATCTGCCATGTGTCTCCAAAGCTATAATCTGACTTGTAACAGTAGATGTTTAATGATCTTAAAAACCTGAATTGACAAGGATTTACCTGCTAAGATTTTGAATTGGGATTTGGGTGTTGTTTCAATGATTTTTCAGTGGTGAGGGAAGTTTCCCCCCTGCAGCGATCAAGGAAGTTCCACACGTGGCACTTCTAACCCTAATTCAGATAAGTGATGAGTTTGTGAGTAAAATCTTCAGGCAAGGGCTTCTTTTGGGCTTTTGCCACAGGCTTCCTGTATGCATCTGATTCAAGTGATTCAGCCTACCCATTTCCCAGAGCCCTCCTCTCATAATGAGGGTAATATTTCCCTGCTTTAAATGTATATTGGGAGTTTTCAGCTGGCTCGCATTTTTACAAGACTTTAGGTTCTTCTGGTGGAATTGTGGGTGACTATTACTGGAGTGTAGATCCTGATTTTGCCAGGAGCTGAAATAAGGAAAGGGAGAAGCCTGAGGTCTGGTTAACAACTGGCTGAGAAGCTTTACATTAGAGTGCATGTTTTGGACTGTCCTTTTGATTGAGGATTTGTCACTTCAGACCTCAACATGCAGAATTAAACTTTCACCATTGTGTCACAGACGTAGAATAAAAGTATCTGAGTTTTATAGTCAAGTTTTATTTACCTTTTTGTTGAACCTTAAACCAAACCAAACTTCCACTCAAATCAGTGGTCTTGAGTGTTTTCATGTCAGCTATTAATTTCCTCAGTGGAGAAGAAGCTGATCCAAGCAAGTTCACTGTTCAGAAAGGAGATATGGTTGTATGCTCGTACAATTTGGAGAGACAAGAAGTGTAGGTGAAAATAATAATTAATTTCTTATTTCAAAACATGACCTCCATTGGTTGCAAATGAGGACTTGACAGAAATGCACAGTGTAGTGCTGCTTTCCAGATAAGCTGTCTGGGGACTGGCTTCTCTATCAGCCAGTGCAGATGAGTATTGAGGGCTGAGGGAGTTGACCTTCTGCATAAGGGAGAAAGTAGACTTGCAGAAAAGAGAGAACTCTGGGCTAGAGGAGCAGCTTCTCCTCACTTGCCCCATGCCGTCTTTTAAGCTGGCTGATTTCACCCTGCAGCCAGAGCATGGCATCCATGAAGGAAAATTCCATTTCCACAAGAACAAAACATGGGTGTTTTTTTCCCCTCACAGTTTCATTGAGCAAGATCTTTCACATATTCCTTTTGTTCTTAACATAAATTTCTGGTGCTGCATTTCTTCCAGATGAGTAAGCAATGAACCAGGATTTCACAGTGAGGAAAAGGTTTTGGGGATTTTTTTTTTTTCCCAGAGCATTCATTCCCATTATTTATGCTGCTTTGTCTATGGGCTTAGAGAGATTTTCAGAAGGTGTAACATACTGCAACTATTTATACTATAGCCACAAGCAAAGTCACTGAGCCAAGAACATACTGTGTTGAAAGCATTAAGTCACTTTAACTCTGTTGTTGCCAGTTTTCTACAGTCTCCGGTGTACCTGTTGCTTTAAAAAGCTGCTTTTAATTTATTTTTTTTCTTCAAGCTTTGGTGATACAAATTTTGGCCTTTTGCTACTCCTGCAATAACCTTGCTAAAAGTGTTATGGAGCAGAGGTCCGTGCATGCACCTCCTGGTGAAGGAAACCTGACAGAACCAGTCTGCTCCTTGAACATTTATTCAAGCTTGTCTCTTTGTGTCATTCAAAAGCAGCTATTTGTTATTGTCAGACTGTAAAACAAACTTAGCTCACCGGTTAGTTTCTTGCACAGCGCATCTCTTCACCTTCTCTGCTTGACAAAGGAAAAGAACTTAATTTAGTATTATGAAGGGTCATAAATAGTTGTCATGTCCTGAGCACCATTGCACTGCCACTTTGGATCAAGTCAAAGTGTTAGAGGTTTCCAAAAGATGTATTTTGCCTAAATACTTTTGTGTAAGGAAAACTTGGCTTATTTGATTATTTTTATTGCCGTTCAGCAGCTACAGATTGCAGAAAGACACAAAAGCAGAAAAATCCACTAAAGTGATTTAAGATATGCTGCATTACTTAGCTTTTGCCGTGGGCTAAGAGCATACACAACAGCAGTTATCGCAGATCCTCAGGCACGTGGTGACTTGTGAGGCTGTGGTAGCTGGAGCGGGTGTGTGAGACCCTTAGAATCCAAAATTTGATCTGCAACCTTTTCAGGCAAATGCATGACACCTTGCAGTTTGCAACCCCATGAAGCACTGCAGCAAATAGATTTCTAAGTAGAGTACAGCAATTTGTTACTCATACTCACTTGCATTTTCAAATATTCTGTTCCTGGTGCCATTTGGACCCATTTCTAACTGGATACATTTCTTTCTCTCTCTCATTTTTAAATTCTGTCCAATGCCAAAAGTTTATTAGAGAATTAAATTCTTCTTTGTTTTTTTCCCTTTTTTTCTCTCTTCCTCTCTCTCTCTCTGTTTGCCTGACAGCGTTTTCCAACAGAGGATCATCTGATGATTCACAGGCACAAACATGAAATGACTTTGAAGTTTCCTTCAATAAAAACAGATAATATGTTATCAGGTAAGAAGACATGAATTCAAGAGGCAAGATAACTATTCAGATGATGTTGAAAGCATGACTCCTACTGGAAAGCTACTGGCAAAATACCTCCAAGATTGGTTTTAAAAAGCCCCAGGTCCAATTAAATAACAAGTAGAGATGGAATAAACTAGAAAGCCTATCTCTGAGCAAAAAGACAGTTGCCGTTCTTATGTCTTCCCACAGGTTTGGTATAAAAGAGAGAATTCTCATTGCTGAACCTCAGCCATATTGGCAGCTCTATCACTGACTCCCGTGTCAACATGCCAGTGAAATGTAGGCACTTAAGTACATGTCACCTGGGAGCCCATCAGTGAGTGTGTTAATGAAGTGCATTTGTACTGTTCCTACAAGGCTAGCTACTTAAGTTTGACAGGCTCACTTCAGCAACTGTGATAGACCACATCATACGAGCCACCTTTATTGTGGCTTAAGACTTGACCATTCTAAATAGCCATAACCAGAAAGGTAAACCAGTGGATAATATCCAGTACTTTTCCCCTAAAGGTAACTGACTCTCTCTGCACTTCCCTCATTATACACAGAGGTTATTTGGTACTATGTGCAATTACATCCTTTAGTTTCTTATATAGGTTTTTCTTATATAGTCTTTTCATGCTCTTTTCTGGGTAACCACACATCAGTGTCTTGCTAGCATTCAGAAAGTGCTGGGGAAAGTCAAGCTAGCCTTAATCTCACCCCTTCTTTCCTCTCCTATTCCTTTTCCTGTTGTATATTCTTTGGGCTATAGTAATGTATTATTAAAAATAATATCACTGGGATTTTTCAGATTTCAATGTAATTGTAGAAAAACCTATGATGCAAATGTATGTGTGTATGTTAACAAGTGCTTGATATTTATCTTTTGAAATTGGCTTCTTCAAGGTAAATTGTGCCATTTTAAGTGCAAATACATGATGACTAAAAAGTCTTCAGCAGACCAACACTTTTATGGATAAACAACTTCCATTTTATCTGAAATGGTATTTTTTTTTATCAATGGCTTGCACGTACTTGATTTGATTTTGTGTTTTTTTTTTTTTTTTAATTGGGATTTTAGGGACCACAGAGAAATGAAACAGACCTTGTCCCATATAGAATTTATTTCTCACTTACACTTGTAAATGCCATAGTGGACTAAGTTTAGAAAAGGACAGTACACAGCACATTGAAGAGTAGTGCTTGTAAAGTGCCTGCGTGCCAGCTATGCCCACAGGATCCTGTGTTTGCAGCCATGAGTGAGAAAATGCTGCTGTTGCACTTGGCCATGTCCTCTGGCAGTGAAACTGCTTGAGGACATTTATGCTGTGGGCACATTCACCCTGTGAAAGTGCTGTCTTTTGTTACAGCTTTCTGTTTGGCAAGACTTTTGCTTGAGGGTAGTTTCTAAGGAGTATATTCTGTCATCAGGAGTCCCCTGGGTAGAGTAGCTCTGTTTGTGTTTGACAAGTTCTATGATTTAGCTGTCCTGCTCATTCCAATGGGTTGCTTTCCCAGGCAAAAGGCTTTGACTGGCTTCCACCACTATGACCATTACTGGAGTCCCTAGACCCAGAGTTAACTAACTAAGTATAAAGAAGTGCAGAATTTTGTGACCAGAAAGGCTCCAAGATCGCTTCTGATGGATGTATTCTTCGTGCTTTGTGCATGAAAATCCTCAGTAGTAATAAGAGAGTAAAAAGCTGCAAGTATATCTGAATGTGGTGGCCTGACAACCTGATATTGCCATGCATTGAGTTTTCTTCCTGTGTTTATTTCATGGATTTGTTTGGCATTTTACAATTCTTAGTTTGGAAGCATCATAGATCATCTGCTCTCTTCAGGGAGACATTGAAAAATAGTTGTTTCATTACCCATCAAAACCCTGGGGAAATCTAAATTCCTTAAAGTTTAAGGTGTTTTATTCTTGGATTTCATAATGAAAAATTAATGATATATGGGGAAAAGAGACAGGCTTTTCTCTTAGACATTTGTCTTCATGTCTTCCTTCTTGTTTTTTTGCATTTTTGCTTATTTTTTTTTGTCATCAGTAGGTTCAAAGAATTGCAACAGCAATTGCGCTGTAACAAACCAGGTGCTGTGTTAGCATGGTGTCTTTTAACCCTCTTTTTGTTAACCTGTCTAGCAGCCAGACTTTCTCCTTTTCTCCAGTATGTTGTGTACTATCTTTTAGTGTGTTGTATTTTATCCAGTTATTATTAGTAATCATGCAAAATAATGGGCTGTATGCATTCAGATGACCATTAGAATTATCTACTCTGTTTCCAGCCTGGAGTCAGCATAATATCAGTAATATTTAACACACACTAAGCATGTCTTCTATAAACTTATTGGAGGTAGGTGCTAAAACTGGGGGGCTGTTAGTCTTGTACTAACATCTTAGCAACTAAGCAAAATACTGCTTCAGAAGTAGGAACTCCGTTTTTATGTGAAAGCTGTGCTGAGATCTGAAATACCAATTTGTGAGAGGCAAAGTTACATTATATGTAAAGTTATATGTTAAGTAGGTGGGGTTATTGTTTAATAAACATGATTCCGTAACCTGATTGAAACTAATGGTGTTATGCTGCTTTATCAGGTATGTCTACCCAACAGTTGCCTTGTTATCAAGTAGCTCCACTATATTTTCTTCTATTTTTTCATGCTGGCTGTAGAAGAATTAGTTTTATTACATCTGGTGACTCTAGAACTAATTCAGATACTCCAGGTACACATATACACTAAATAGCTTTCTGTTCTCTCCATAAATGGAAGGGAAGTCTGCCAAAGGCATTTCATTAAAATGCAAGTGATTTTTTTTTTATTGGATAATTTGACATCACTCTTTTCTTTCTTTTTTTTCTCTTTTTTTTGAATTAATGTTATTTTTTCCTTTTTCTGTGTATTTTTTTTAATATTTTTTTTTGCCTGTTAGAAGGTCTTGTTATAGGCATGGATAGAGAGTCTGATGATTTCCATTTCCATCTTTCCTAGCCAAAAAAGAGCTGTTTCAGATAACACAGAATATCCTCTGTAAGTTTTGCATGCTAGCCATCATTGCAGGAAACTTTGTAGCTAGGTTGATGACATAAATGTCATCTTTTTGCTCTTGTACTAACTGAACATTGCATTGCTTTGAAAATCTGTAATATGTTGTGTGTCAAAGCTTTTTTGTTTTAACACTGAAATAATGTGTTAATGCTTGTGGGACAGATTGTTCCTTCCAGGTAAGTACTAAAAGCCATATAGAACTGAATTTTAGGAGCTGGGGATATTGGAATTCCTGTGGTATCCAGTTTGGGAAGGGGTGATTCCAACCTTTGTTGGAGTGGGGGAAGTCCTTCCAAAACTGCTGCTAGCAGATGCAGAATTATCTATAAAGAAACCTTGTTTTTCATGATGCTGTTTACTGAAATCCAAACCAATCTAGATTTTTGGTGGTAAAGCAGTGTAGATGATAGAAACATCCTTCTCTGTCTGAAAAAGTATGTGTGCTGAAAGTAGTGCAAATGTACTACTTTTCCAAAGCAATGCTTGTGTCAGTGAGGTAACATGCATAATCCTTAGTTTGTTAATTTTTTTCCTTCTTGTGGTTTACTCAGGGAGGTTTATCTAGGCATGAATTTTGTGGAATGCAAAATGATTGGATGCAAGGACAAATAATTTTGTTTGATTTCTTGTGTACTTCTAAAATGCAACCGGTCAGGTTCTGAGTGACCAGAAGACATTACAGATGTGTAGGACCTAGTATGTGTACCCCTAGAAGTCCAACCAGCACTTCAAAAAGTTCATCTTTAAGCTCATTTGTGAGCCTCTGGCTGAAGGCAGTTCCACCTCTTATTCATCTGCTCTTCCATCACCTGCTTGAAGTATTGTAACCTTGAGCTTCTTGGTGCACTTGTGTAGTAACCTGTCAGATTAATAAAGAAATTCTTAGGGCATTCTTTTTCCTTGTGGCTGCTTGATGGGCAGCCTTGCAAATTTCAATGCTAGCCCTGTGACTTAGTTTTCATTGTATGAAAGTATAACATGGGTAAGTATAGAACTTCAACAGAGCCCACAGCTGAACAAGCCAAATGCCTGTTATTACTGCACATCAGACTAAACTTTTCTTTTGAAAGATGAAGAATCAAGTTACACACCGTGGAGCTGTGCTGCTGTGTGTCTTTTACTGAATTGGAATTCCATTTTTCTTTTTTTAAATCAAAGCTTGTTTCACATAACTGTCCTCTGGTTCTCCAGGGAGTTTTAACTGGTATCATGCATTAAAGCTTTCATTTGTGCTTTGAGGGATCAAATTCTAGGACCCAAGCTAGTTTTGCAAAATGCATTTTTGATGATTCAAATAAACTCTCTATATAGCAAGTTAATGTTGCATTTCATGAGCTGTTGTTTTGAAAGCAATATACTGAGATTAATTGTCCTTTCTGAGGCTATTATGTCTGTAATTACACACACACACACACACCGAGAAAGTACAATGAACTCCCATGCACCAGCAAGCATAATGAGTATGTAACAGATCTTTTTACTTTACTGAAGACTTCAAGTTCCCCATTTCCTTACAGCATATATTTTTTAATGAGTCTAGAATATCAGGCATTACTTCAGACATTAAGGACAGGTTCTCAAATCAGCCAGCAGCCAAAATACACTCAGTATATCAGGTTCTGTTTAAAATCTGATTGCTGAGTGTTTGTGAAATCCTCAGTTATATATCTGAACAGGTGAGATAATTTGATCTTGCTCTGGAGCTTTTATGTTATCCGTTTACATTATTGAGGTTTATTTAAAGTCAGTGTTTCTTGCAGCCTTTCTGGACATGACTGTCATCAGAGAGGCCAATTATTCACCTAATAGACTGAAGAGAATATATATTGTGTAGTCTGATGCTTGACAGGTTCTGTGTTCAACCTGGTGCTAAAGGCAAGGTACATGTTAACTTCCTAAGTAATTGTCAGATGAGACAGTTTCACTTGTGAAGTGACAATTGACTAAAGGTAGATGCCCCAAAGCATAGTAGCAGTTGGGGATGAAAAGATTTTTACATGTTGAAGTATGGGACTGGGTTGGAATGGCTGGTCAGTGTATAACAGCCAGATACCTAGGGTTAACCGAGGCAGACCTTTATTCCAAGCTGCCCAGTTCAAAATGCAGCCTGTGACATTAAAAAGTACTGGGTTGTATGGGTAACAGTGCGCCTGCAGGACAGCTTCTCACAGTAATGCGTGTCCTCAGCAGGAATTCTGAGTGTGGTACTAGATCTGTCTGAGTTTTGGTCCAGTTGGGTCTGGCATATTCAGTTGCTGAAGTACAACAAATCAGAGCCCTGTTCTCAGTGAGCCTGCAATAGTTGTGGGCGCTGGTGATAGCAACAAAAGGTTTGTTTGTACCAACAGGGAACGCTGAGGTCAGGCACAAGCTGTTGGAACTATTAATGCATTTTTAAGTGCTGAGAATTTGGAATATTTTATTAATTCTGGGAGACCTGAATATGCAACTTATGCTAGGGTCTCCTTTGTGATACTGTTCCCAATTAAAACACAAAGGCTTGTCTAATCCAGGTTAAACGGTTACTGTGATGTTGAGAGTAATATATTCTGCTACCCCATTGCTCACCTCTTAAAGGAGAATTAGTGTTTTGCAAAGCCAAAATGGTTGGTTTCTTGAGGAGCAAAGCAAGCCTATTGGAGTTGGTAGCCCTAAAGTCCTGAAATCAGCAGGTGCAGTGTAACTACTGTAATATGTAAAGTCTCAATACTTGAAAGTCTGGATCTTTATCTGTTCTGCCCTCATACAATACGGAAGTTTTGTGGTTGTTGAAGGTGGTTTCTGTGCATGTTAAAGGATGAAGTATTATAAGGTAGAAAGGCAGCTTTTGTTTTGCATCTGACTGAGCTTACTTCCAGAAGATCTGTGGATCAAGTTTAGGGCAGGTCGTGGTGGTGGTGTTCCCTTCCTGACTGGGAGGACAGGGGGGCTGCCTGTTTCAACAAAATCTTGTGAATTCCTGTCACTGATTCTGGATCATAGAAATTACAGTAACTATATGGGGAGACTGAAGTAGTAATTTAAGGTCACCATGTTAATATGTAGGTGGTGTAAAAGGTGTCATTAATCTATCAATGTTGATGCTTTTAGATAATAAAGTAGTGGATTAGAAAGACCAGCTATAGGCAACACATTTGATTATCTCAGACTGCTTTTAGTGCAGAAGATATGCTTTTACCATGTGTAGAGAAAAGCTGATGGGGCCTCTGTGCATTTGAAATCACATCCTTGCTCTGGACTTTTTGTTTTCGCTGTTACTTCACTGAGATGATTTTTTTTGTCTAACATTCATGAAATAGATGCTGAACAGATCTGGAACTTCAGCCACATGTGCCTGATCACCACCTTGCTGCCCGTTAAGATGCTTCTGAGCTAAAATAGCTGTTGTAGTAATGCTTGATTTCTGTATCAGCTGTGTACCTTGATGGAAAATGACAAAATCTTATCTGTGTTAGTGTATTTTTTTCTGCTCTGTCCCCAGATTTTCGACTCAGGCAACTCTGATAAAAAATAGGAATTTGGGTTTTAGTGAAAGTGGTGTCATCAACTTCTTTAAGAAAACCTGGTTTCTCATTTTGGTGATGAAACTGATATCTTGCTTATTTGAGATGGATATACCACTTCTAAAAAGAAAATATTTCCTGTATTTGCCTCACATTTAAATACCAACAAACCCTTAACATCCAGGGAGGCTTGGCAATGATTCTCTTAGTTTTCCTGCAAAACAGTTGTGTTGTTCACTACAGTAATATTTAATCCTTTTTGGAAATCAAATATATTTCTCCCGCTTTTTAGTGCACTTTGTTTCCAGCTCAAACTCCACTAAAAGGGCCAAACACAACCATGATGTAAATCTACTGAGTTCAGTGAGGTTACTCTAGAGATTGGTTTGGCACTACTTCGTTTAGGATATGGACCTGTAAAGTGCTGAGTGTCCTCAGCTCCCATCAATGTCAGCACCTCATTGACTCAGCTCCTTGTGCTAAGTTCTTTCAAGATTCTTGGAAAGTCTTATGTTTCTGACTCTGCTAACACAGTAGTTAGCTGTGAAAGCTAATAGATAAATATGTGTGCATTCCCAAACACTTGAGTTTTGTTTCCCTTAAGCTCACAAGTAGGATGCTCAAGCCAAAAGAAATAAAGCAGAATTTTAACATTAAGGACTTACTTTTTATGCTACACCAGTATGTCCCATCAGGAATATAAATGCAAATTGGTGTGTCTGCCCATAGGTTACTTGGGAAGCTCAAACCTGTAGGGCCACACCTGATACAGGTGGAAATTGGCTTCAGCTGGTTTTGTAATGGAGGAGGCTGATGTTCCCTCTTAGTTTCTAACTGAAAACTGCATTTCTGTTTGTATGCACTGCTTTTGTGCTGCCTTTTGTTTAAGGGTTGCTGTATGTTTCTATGCTGATCAAGGGGGAAACATTAGAATTTGACCCCCCCTTATTTAGGTGCAAGAAACCAATTTTTTCTTCTCAAACTCAATGAAGTGGGAAGACTTTCTTTCTGAGATCAGAATTGGCTCAATATAGGCCACTGGGATTAGTACGACAGCATTTTCATTCTGTAAAGGATGAATTTCAAACAATAGGGTAGTTGTCAATGATTATGCAGAAGATATTTTTGAAGAGAGTGAATCCAGTGTTTCCATAAAATTTGGTACAAACCAGCTTGAGTTGGAATGGGGGCTTGGGAAAAAAAGAACCAACAGGTAAGAAGAGATTTTTATTATTATCTGTTTTTAAATGTGTTTAAAGCTTATAGTGCCCTGTGGACTCTCCCCTGCTTCTGCTAATATGGTTCTGTATTCTAATTTTGAGGGGGAGATGGGAAAGATGAGGTGGAATAGTTAAGAACTTGCCTAAGAATGAATGGAGGTGCTTCAGAGCTGACCTTTCAGCAGTTCTCAAGTTTGGATTTGATATTTCACTTCCTGAAGAAGGACCAAAGTCATCACTGAAACTACAGTCCACTGGGCAATGCTGCTCATCTATATGACAGGTTTTTGAAAAGGTGGAGGAAAACCTTGTGCTTTCTTGAGTACCTCCTGCTGTGGCATTAGAGAATCCTGTCCTTCCCCACATTATTCCTGAGAAGGCAAAAGAGTTCCCCTTGGCTTATATGTATGACACTTTCAGGTATAAAACACATAAGGATGCTTCTTTGTGGTCGAAGTTTGACATTTCATAGGTTTTTCTAAATGTCATTTAATTTTCTCAAAAACTCTGTTTGAAGCAGACTTCTCACTGTGGCTAAGTTCATGTATTTTGCAAAGAATGGATATGTTTAGGGTGGTTTTCAAATACTTGAATGTGTTAACTAACATGTATCTGCAGCATTTACCAGCGTGCTGTGATGTAAATGTGCTTTCTGATACGCACTGTGCGTTGTTTTGCATGCACCTATTGTTGAAGGTTTATAAACAATTACGATGACCACTTGCACACTTTAAGGTTATGCACTTGTGTTATGTGCCTCGTGAAAACCTGGCCTGTTGTCTTTCTGGTTGAATGATGAACAGCGCTGTGTGTTTTTGGACACTGCTGGCAAACACTGGCTGTCAGCAGTGCATTGTGTTGAAATTCAGTGCCGTGTGGTTTGTTTCTAATGATGGTGTGATAGGGGTGGGAATGCATGGGGAGGTTAGCTAGAACCTCTCTTTCCCTGGAAGGCAATTTAATTGTGTCTCCTCCTCCTTTTAGTATTAAATACCAACGATCATTTCTGTCATATTCTCAGATCAGACTCCTACACCAACACGCTTTCTGAAGAACTGTGAGGAAGTGGGCCTCTTCAACGACATTGATTGCTCCCTAGAGCACGAGTTTAGGAAGGCACAAGAAGAAGAGAACAACAAAAGGGTGAGTTTGAGCACACTGAGCCCCTCCTCCTGTTTTTATTTTCTTGAAACATTAAAGGACATGTTTCAAGATCACTGTGAAAGCAGATTGAGCTCTGCCACCTGGTAGGAACTTTTTGGTTAGAAATTAGGTGGCGCTACATGATGTGACATACTTTTTAAACTATTGAAACAGTTGACGAATATAAAACCCCCAAACCAGCAAAACCCCAGCATTAAATTTCCAGAAGTGCGTTAACTGTGTTTGCCAGGGTTTGATTCCAAGTCTCTGCTTTTAAGTAAACTATAACACAAACCACACACCTCTTGAGGGTGAGGCTTGGGAAAATTATATCATCTTTGAAGTGAGGACTGCAAACTTGCTCAAATGCATTACAGGGAAATGTGGATTATGAAGGAGCATTTACTTAAGAAAAAAAAAAGAATAAAAAAGTTTTGCTCTTTCCTCTGCAACCTGATGAGGCCCTGGATTGATTTGTCATCATTACTGTTTCTGTATTTCTCATAAAGCATTTATGTTGAAGGGGCAAACTTTAACTTGTAATACCTAGTAGATAATGTGTCCCATTCCCAATTAGTATTCTTTTCTTTTCAGTATTTGTAAGTTTTGGTTGAATTATATATTTATATGGGTTAAGTGTACTCTTGTGCCCAAAGGCTGTTAAAGTATTTTGAGGGGTCCTAAAGAGCTGTTAAAATTTTCAGGGAATTATAAAAGAGCTTAATGCACTATGGAGGCCAGCAAGAGTTAATGCATGAAATTTTAACTTTTCAAATAAGATCCAAGGTTCTGCTTGCTTTTGAGGACTAAAACATGAGGAGTAATGCACAACTTCCTACATCAGCATATTGCTCTCTGCAGCCCTCCAGTAACCTACCCAATGTCTCCCCTTCACAACGTTCTCATTGTATTTCTGTTTTCCCCTCTCCCGTTTCTGTGGCTCTTGGAAATTCCTGTGTAATGTGTCCCCTGCCATAGGAGTTCCCCATTTATTGAACAGTGTGTTGTTTGGCGTAGTTCTCACAGTAATCTCTATTTGTCTAATTTGAACATTAACAGGGACCACAGACTAGAAGTAGGAAAAGGTTGCTATGAAGCAGCTGTGGTGCTGAAGCCAGAAAGGACCTTTCCTTAGCTTGCCTCAGTATTGTTTTGCCTTTCAGAGTGCCTGTGCTTCCAATTGCAAGGGCTTCCTCTGTGAGTCCTGTTTCTTATGGCTCCTGTATTGTGTCATTTGCTTTGCCTGTTGGTGATCGCTATCCAATTCAAAATTCATACTTGCGAGGCATGTGTGTTGCTGGGCTTATGAAATCTGGAGGTAGCAGCATTTAAAGATCTTGAGACCTACAAAGTGAAGCTTAAGAGTTTTTTTTGGGGGGAAAAAAAAAAAAGAGGTAAAGCATGTTGCTGAGGTGCAGAATGGGATGCAGGTCTTGTAAAAAGAAGGTGAGAAGCGAGTCTAGGAGTCGTTTCGCTTTGGCTTTATAGGAAATGGAGTCCAGGGATGGTTTATTTGTGGCTTGTAAGGAAGAGACTAGGGAAGGTAGAGGAGAAGAGGGGAGAAACAGTAGCATGGTATGCTGAACAAAGGAAAGGAATGTCCAAATGTGAGAGTCCAAGTTTTGGCCAAGGATTGGGAAAGTAACCCTGACTGCCCTTACAGCTTTGTGTGCAAGATGAATGTTAGGAAACAGCCGTGTAATGGGATAAATGTGTCTAATGTTGGATTTAACTTGTTAAAACTTGTGTCTTATGTGCTGCAATGGAGAATCTTAGAGTCAAGGGGAACATTTCTGTACACTCTACTTCTTCACAAATTAGAGGATTCCTAAGCAGTTCTTTCTGCATGGTGTTTATTTTGCACAAGTGGAAGGTGAGGAGAAATCTATGATTCTATGACAAAGACTTCTGCTTAATTAGCTGCAGACTGCCGTTCTTGATGTTGCAGAGTCCATTTCAGTTTACAAGTGGTCGCTGCATAATCTGATTAAAACCCAGACAAAGGCATCAAGTTTCCAGGTAATTCCAGTTTTTAGCCTCTGCAAGTCTTATTTTGTCCTTCTCCTACCAGCACCTGCAGCTGCCATTGGTGATCTCCAGAGAGTAAATCATAGAATCATAGAATAGTTAGGGTTGGAAAAGACCTTAAGATCACCTAGCTCCAAATCCCCTGCATAGGTAGGGACACCTCCCACTAAACCATGCCACCCAAGGCTCTGACCAACCTGGCCTTGAACACCGCCAGCAATGGGGCATTCACAACTTCACTGGGCAACCCATTCCAGTGCCTCACCACTCTTACAATACATAATTTCTTCTTTCTATCCAATCTAAACTTCCCCTCTTTAAGTTTTAACCCGTTACCCCTTGTCTTCTCAGTACAGTCCCTAATGAAGAGTCCCTCTCCAGCATCCCTATAGGCCCCTTCAGACACTGGAAGGCTGCTATGAGGTCTCCACGCATCCTTCTCTACTCCGGGCTCAATAGCCCCAAGTTTCTCAGCCTGTCTTTATA
>JASSUY010033700.1:39080-96870 GCA_032466535.1 Forpus xanthops
ATCAGGTTGTCATCAGCCCACCTCACAAGTGTGTCAAGGTCCCTCTGGATGGCATTCCTTCCCTCCAACATATCAACTGAATCACAAAGCTGTCCATGTCACCAGCAAAGATGTTGAAGAAGACCGGTCCCAGCACCCATCCCTGAGGAACATCACTTGTTAATGGTCCCCAGCTGGACATTGAGCCACTGAACACAACTCTTTGCATGTGGCCATCCAGCTGGTTCTTTATCCACAGAGTAGTCCACCTATCAAATTGATGTCTCTCCAAGTTAGAGACAAGGATGTCATGTGAGATGGTGTCGAATGCTTTGCCCAAGTCCAGGTAGATGACATCAGCTGCTCTACCCTTGTCCACCAGTTCCATAGCCTCATCCTAGAAGGCCACCAGATTGGTCAAGCAGGATTTCCCCTTAGTGAAGCCATACTGGCTATCACCAAGTGCCTTGTTGTTTTTCATGTGTTTCAGCATGCTTTTCAGGTGAATCTGCTGCAAGATTTTTCCAGGCACAGAGGCTGACTGGTCTGTAGCTCCCCGGCTCATCCATTTTCCCCTTCTTGAAAATGGGGGTTATATTTCCCTTTTCCCAGTCATCTGGAACTTCTCCTGACTGCCATGATTTTTCAGATATGATGGACAGTGTCTTAGCAAATTCATCTGCCAGCTCCTTCAGGACCCACGGATGGATTTCATCGTATCCTAATGACTTGTGCACGTTCCGGTTCTTAAGGTGGCTCAAACCAGATCCTCTCCTACAGTGGGCCTAGGGTCTTCATTCTCACAGTCCCTGTATCTGCCTTCCAAGACTTGGGTGGTGTGATCAGGGCATTTGCCAGTGAAGACTGAGGCAAAGAAGACATGAAGAACCTCAGCCTTCTCCAAATCCAGGATAGCCAGTTCTGATAGCTCCTGGAGAGGACCCACATTGTCCCTAGTCTGCCTTTTATTTGCAGTGTACCTATAGAATCCCTTCCTGTTATCTTTAACATCCCTAACCAAGTTTAATTCTAAGTGGGCCTTAGCTTCCCTAACCTGGTCCCTAGATTCCCAGACAACATCCTTATATTCTTCCCAGGCCACCTGTCCTTGCTTCCGCCTTTTGTAAGCCTCTTTTTGAATTTTCCTCAGCAGCTCCTTATCCATCCTAGGATGTCTCCTGGCCCTCCTGCAGCACTTCCTTCTAGTTGGGATGTATTGCTCCTGAGCTTGTGATGCTTGAATATCAAACAACAGTCTTGAGTCCCCCTGCACTCTAGGGCTGTATCACATGGAACCTTACTGAGCAGGTTCCTGAAGAGGCCAAAGTCTGCTTTCTTGAAGTCCAGGGCAGTGAGCTTGCTGCACGCTCTTCTCACTGTCCTGAGGATCTTGAATTCGACCATCTCATGGTGAATGAGTGATGGCAGGGAGGGAAATCATAAAAATTAAAAAAAAAAAAAAAAAAAGGTGTGAAGAAAAATTAAAAAAGGAAGAAGTCCCACTAGCTGACTAACCTGTAACATTTGCTCCAGGTTTCCAATTAATCTGCTGTATGTTCATCCTTATGTTACCTACTGACTGTCAGATGGGAATCTGAAGCAGGCCTCAGTAGTGCTTTACGAAAATGCAAGAGACAAAGGCCATGACAGAAAGGGACTCCTCAAGCTGCAGCGGTTGCTAACAAAATGCTTCTAACAGCCTGTCCTTAGAATATGAGTGCAATTTAGCCTAATGGACCTGCTGGACCTACCAAGCCTTGCAGACTAAGCCTAGCTGCATGGAAATCTTACTCATGGCTCAGAAAAGTCATCCAAAAATATTTTTGGTTGTGTTAATTTCTCTGGACTCTGGAAGAAATACTTTTGTTTATTTTAGTATATCGCTGTGGCTTAGCACACAGCTTGACACTGAAATCTTCTAACAGAAAAACAATCTTTCTATTTTTTTTCCTCCTTGACTCATTTGAAAACTCAAAGGATAAAGTTTAATTGGCTGCATTATTTCTTTCTTTTGTTCCTTTATTTCTTCTGAGCACAAGCTCATGGATAATCCATGAGAACTTGCTGTGATTAAGCTGGTTATGTGAACTGGTGACATTCCAAATTAACCGTGAAGCGCTGAGTGCGCAGTTTCAGAAACACCGTGTGTACCATTTCTTGTAAAGGTAGTATTGAGAGGAAAGCACTGCATGAATATCCCAGCAGCTTATCTGGGAACAAATCGCTTAACTTTTTGCCATAGTTGCTCACGGGTAAAGTGAGAGTATTCTATCTTGCTGCCTTCCATACTTGATATATCCTATGATTGTAAACTCATGTGTCAAGGACCATCTGCAGCTTTCTCATCAGCTTGAGAAAGGCCTACTCCTTAAGTGCAAAGGATGCTATAGATCAGCAACAAGCATACTGATAAGCATATGAGACGCTTTTTGTGTCCTCTTGATGTCACTCTTCATGACATAAGCACCCTATCTGCCAAATTCACCACCAAAATTAGCACAGGTAAAAGCATAGCTATATTGTATTTCTACTAGGGAAGGTGTAAATATTAAAGCTTTTATGAACTTGA
Source organism: Forpus xanthops (assembly GCA_032466535.1). Classification (NCBI taxonomy): domain Eukaryota; kingdom Metazoa; phylum Chordata; class Aves; order Psittaciformes; family Psittacidae; genus Forpus; species Forpus xanthops. Next base: position 41,629 of record JASSUY010033700.1, read on the forward strand.
GGAGGCAGCAATTGACAGCTTGGCCCTAGACAAAATTTGCAGCCCCAGTGAACAAGGCAGGTAGTGCTGCCAGATCAGATGACCATTTTAGCCTACTATTTGCAGCTTTTAGGTTTACACTGCTGGGACCATTAAGTATCCAAAGCATTTGTAGTGGGTTATAAATGCAAACACATGGTCTTTGCTGCTACTGGATAGGCCCTGCTGTTGCATCTTGTTTTGAGTACTGAGTCTGAGACGGTCAAAGACAGGAAAGATCAGGACCTGTTTGTGAATACTAATTGAACCTGTTTCCTTAAAATGCATCTAGCCTGACCTCCCTGTATAAAATGAGAATGTGGAAATATGCTCGGTGTAGCACTTAGGGTACTCTGAAATAGGGAGTTGAGTATTTTAAACATGAGGCATTTTCTCATCAGCTTCTGCTTATGCTAGCATTTGGATGCATCACTTTCTAAGGCTTACCCTGCAACTTTGAAATCTGCTAACCAGTGTTCAGTGCTGCAAGATAGCATGTAAACTGTGCAAATGGGTAAGGGAAATAGCTATTCTCAATACTTTCTGTGGGTTGTTCAATATTAGTTCAGGAAGCTCATTGCCAGCAATTCCTCTGCATGGCTTAATACTCCTATTCTAAGTATACCACCCCATTGCAGGCACCTCACTGCTAGAAGAGCATCTGTGAGTTGCAGTCGTCCAGTAAAAAAACAAATAAAAACAAATATAGAGCATTTGGTAGTTAAATAAGTTCAGTCTACATAATGATCAAAAGCCCGAATATCCAGCCTAATTGTGTTAAACAAGGGATGATGCTATAGTCTGATGTGTACGTGAAAGGTATAAATTTGTGCTGAACTCAGTGACCCTCTGACTAGCAGGAGAGAATTCTTGCAGATATTTTCTGAATGTCATAGCTCTGTGCTGTAGCCTATGAGTAAGACGATCTAATTCAGGGCAAGCTGGAAATGATAGAATCTGTCTCATGAGCAGTGTAGTTTGGTGAAAAATTTAACTTAATTTCTACGCCTTGTGTACACTGCATAAAATTTAAACCTGTGCCACAGGTTTTCCCTTCTGCCTTCTGAAAAGTTTGCAGAAAAAAAAGTGATGGCTTTTGCTTGTTTGCTAAAAAGGAAACCTCTTACATTGTTACAAGGAAATAAAAAGTAAATACGAAATCACTTCCCCTAAATTTGATGGAATAAGAATGCCCAATAAGCATTTCTTATGTTGCATGAGCTTGGAAGGGTTTGCTGCTGATTTTTGGAAGCTTCATTTAAATTAACCAACAAGAAAAGGGGGCTGATACTGTTCAGTCATATGACTGGGGGAAGAGTCATGTTCTGGGAACATACTGCTCTTCTGCAGAAGGTGCCATTTTGAAATCTTTTAGCTTTCCCAGTAGGAGAAGTTGCAAGAGTTGTGTTGGTTGGATATCAAAAAGCACTTCATGCCTTGTTTTAGTCTGGTCCATCATTCCATGCTTACATTTAATCATTGACAATATAGTAGCAGTGCAGTAAATGGGACTCTTGAACAGGAAAGAGCAATATGCTAACCATATATGAAAAGAAAAAGTATCTGTGTGTTGATAAAGTACATTGCACAAATGTTTGGATTTTAGAGGTTTGTACTGTAATGGTAATAGGGTATGTATTAGTGTTGGCAACACGCTGTTGATGAAAGAGGAGGGCAAGGATGGAGGGTTCATTTTCATGGTTGGTGTGGCTGGTGGATATAAAATTCAACACTGGCCATTTATGAAAACCAGGTCCCTTCCCAAGGAGTGCACTCACCTGACTCTTTCCCCCTCACATGATTAACGTGCATCACACAGCCGTGCTTCAAGAATATGTACATGTTTTGTGTCCAGTATTGTAGTAATGGAGGACAGGACACCTGCAGATTGATTTCCTTTTAAGCATGGTCCTGTGGGAGTTGGTGTCAATGCTGCAGTGTGCTGGTGTAGAACAGTATGACTTCTGAGTGTGTGTCCTGCCTCTGCAGCAATCAGTTTTTGCTTGTGAATATCCTGCAATCCTAATGAGTTCATTGAGAAGAAAGGTGTGGTGGTAGATGCTTCAGAGGTGAGTGCTCTGAAACAGCTGAATTTCACTAGTGAAGTAATATAAATGAACAAGCTCGTAAACCTGTTCCTTGTGTACTTTTAACTTAACTGTCAGTACAGAAAAAGAAAGCAAAGACCTATCTTTAAATGCTTAGTTTTTTTTTTTTTGTTTTTTTTTTTTTTTTGTTTGTTTTAATTATGCAAGCATAAATACACATATGCATTCTCCCTGCGTTTGTCTAAATATGATGTGAGGAATTAACTTTTTTCAAGTTAAAGGTCCCTCTGACTTCTTATTCTTCTACTGAGATTGAGTATCATATATGGTATATTGTAACAGATGCAAAATAAGACAAGGAATGATTTATGTTAATATAGTGCTTAAGGACCAGGATACCATGGTTGTAGGTATTGTAATAACTTCAAGCTGTTACATTATCAGTCAGCTAAGCTGTTGTCAAGGTGATAGCTCAAAACTCTTAAGATCAAACCCCTAAATACCACCCCACATCCAAAGATTTCATTATAGTGCCTATACTCTAAATCATGGAATCATGGAATAGTTGGTGTTGGAAAGGACCTTAAGATCATCTAGTTCCACCCCCTGTGCCATGGGCAGGAGCACCTCACACTAAACCATGTCACCCAAGACTCCATCTGACCTGGCCTTAAACATTGCCAAGGATATAACATCTGTATGTGTTAAGATGTGACCATCTTCACAGCATAGCACTTATGTGTTATGCATTGAAATAATGTAAGAATACATTAAAAGTCTGTATCAGGTTTTTCCAGTGAGTTATTCTGAGTTTTTATATGTAGTGATTGCATCAGGCTATTGATCAGCTTTATGGGCTGACTGTTGCTTTATAAACCCCCCTTTTCCTTCACAATTAGCTTCTGCAGCATTCCTATGGAAAAGGGAAATGCTTTATCTCTTATTTTCTGAGGAAAACAGGTTCCACAGAATATTACTTTGCAAAGCTCCTTTGTAGTGAGACACCAAGCTCTTGAAGGAATCTCACACATGGAATGAGAATTGCAGGGGAGCTGGGTGCTCTCCACCATTCTACCAAGCAAGCGTCTTTCTGTCTCTTTTGGTTCCAAAATAAGTTCAGCAATGTGCCTCAAAAGATTGATATACACCTTCAAAGGCGTCTTGGTGCCTTGCTCTCACTGAGATAAAGCAGGATTGAATTGGTGAGCTGCCATAAAGGATCTGGGCTCAAGTGCCATGCTGAAAATTGCACAGGAAGTCTGTGGCAGAGCTTTGGATTGATTCCATATCTCCTTGGTCTCCGCATAGGGCATCCCGCAAACCATGTGTGTTAAAGATTTATCAGCTGTTGTTCAGTGTTGCTGAAGACAGGAAGAATGCTCTCCTCCTCTCTCCAGATGGGTAGGCTTGCTAGATTTTAACTGCTTTTCTTAACTTGCAGAGCTCTGATGGTAGACATGTGGGGGCATGTTGTATTTTATATGGCAGTTCTGCAGTTGACACATCTCCTGACTTTGTGAATCCTGTTTTGAGCATGTATCTATGTCCAGACACTTAGTTGCCACACTGAACTGTGTTACGAAAGGGACACTTTCTGCCTAATGGTGCAGAAAAACCCAGCAAGACAGCAGGGTTCATATCACGACCTTGCAGAAATATTCAGAGAAATAGGTTTTAACCTAGACTTGTTACTGTCTGTAATATCTTATCCTCTGCCGGCAGGCAAGTCTGTCTTATCTTCTGCAGCAATGGACTACGTTTGAATGCATTTGCGGATTTAGATCCTCATACAGTAAGTGCCTAAGTCATACAGAAAGTCAGTTCTTGAAGGCACACTTTTCTGATTGAGCTAAACCTCCCAAAGCATAATCCTTCCATGTTCTTCAGAATTCTGGCTGATGAATCATCCTGCAGAGCTCAGTCAGGACAGTCCACTTTTCTTCTGCTTATTATTGTTTCTGTCCCAGAGAAGTTGAGTCACCCTCTTGTAATGTTTGGGGTTTTGTTATGTTTTGTGTATTTTGGCTACCCCCAAAAAAGGAGGCCTGCCTGATTGCGTTCTGACATTTCTTTCACAACCCCATGGCATAGTTGAGCATTTTGCCCTAGTCTATGAATGTTCTCAGTGGCACAGCTTTCTTGTTGCCAGTTCAGATTTCATCAGCATGGACTGGATGGTACATGATGAAGAGATAAAGCTTTCCTGTAGTGGCATTTTTATAAGTCTGTCTCTTAAGTAAAGTCCCTAAATCTTGGCAATCTCTTTAGAGCATATGCGCTGCTATAAAACATGAGCTCTTTGCTCCCCAGAGTGGACTGAAGCCTATATAGTTGGGTAGGTAATCAGATACTGCTGATATATTTCAGAGCAAGGTGCACTTTTACTTTATTTATGAAGATAGACGTGCTGGTTGAGGGCTTAATCACAGCTGATAAATCATTTTAAGAAAGCCTATTAGAACCATATGCTGATTCTTTATATTAATATGGTGTGTCTGTTTCCAGTCTAATAAGGCAGGGTCTCTTCCCCCTCTCCACTCCCCCTGCCTGGTGTGTGAAGTATTTATCTGTTTAAGTAATACTACTTGCTTGGGGGCATTCTCCTCTTTAAGAGGTGTCGTTAATAAAGCAAGGTGAACAGAGAAGAGAGGGATTCTCACTCTCCAGAGTGAACAAACCTGTGTGTTTTCAGTCACCTTTGGTGTGATGGAATTGCAGAGCAAAGGTCCAAAAGCTGAGACAAGAAAACCTATAGCTTAAAGCCTAGAGAACCATGGCCGGGCCTTTACAGCAGCATAAGGTTGTCATTTTGGCCCAGGTGGTTACAATCCCAAAGGCCGAGAGCTGCAAGGGGGTGAGTACACTGACATGTCGGTTACCTCACCTTTCCCTCACTCGGAGAGGGCTGCTGCAGGAACAGGTTCTATGGCCATCTGATGAGATCCACATTGGTGAAGTTATTCTGTGCCAAGTCCTATTTATCATTATTTGGTGGGTTTGTTTGCAGATCTTTCCTATTATTGGCTGATTATACCCCTACACATTTTATTATCTTGTCAAAATTCAAATGCTAATAATTTCTTGATTTACTGTTTGTTTATAACTCTGTCTACTGACTAAATGGATGTAGTTAGATTTCAAAATATCAACAGCTCTTATGCTGATTGAGTTTCTTTCACATTTTGAACATGGCAGTCATCTATTTCTAAACCTCCAAAGGGACTCCTAAACCTTTGCAGTTGGGTTCCTCCCACCACTTCAGCCCCTTTTCTCCCTTGCTCCCCCCAGGCAAGTCTTCCTTTTTTGGCATAAAGACAATGTTGGTGATTGTTAGGTGGAGAAAATGTCCATGAGCTATGAACTATGAGTAAGGATTTTTGATTTGTACCTCAACCAAAATAAATTAGAAATTAGAGACATCCAGGAGAGGAAGGGCATTTTCATCTTAAGGTAGGAGATCCTGATCTGAGTTACTGCTGTTCTTTAGTCTTACAAAATATGAAACTGAAAAACTGAAAACTTGCTTTACATCAGTTTTGTGTGCTCTGTAGCATGACTTGTTTCTAGTACTGTACAAAGTTACTGTATTTTTTAAAGCCCCCAATATTTGTTAAATTTGAGGTACTTCAGAGTAGCAAAAGAAATAGGGGAAAAAGAAAGAAGCCAGAGCAACTGAGCACATGCAGTGGCAGTTAATGAGTGCTGGAGTTGGATGTGTAGCTTCACATATCTCTGGGACAGTTCCATTGACTGTAATGGAATTTAGATTTTTAGCCTGTTATAACTATGCAAAGATCTGAAGGGAGAAAATTCTTTGCTCAGAGACTAGAAAAAAAACCCCATTGGTGGCAAAGTGATATGGCGTATCTGGGTACTTGTTTATGTCCTGATAATCTATAAAAGTAGTGCCTCTTAAAAACCATACTTGGGAGAAAAAAATGTACATTTGTACTTATTCTAGTTGCTCTGTCACATGCTTCTCTACAGAAATTGCCATGTCCACTCTTATGTCCTGGGTTCAGCAGTAGCAGTAATTTTTCTCCTTCTCAGTAGCTGGCGCAGTTCTGTGTTTTGATTGTCGGCCTGGGAAAGGCACTGATAATGGTGAAGTTTTTAGTTACTGCTCGCTAATGTTTACTCTGACCAAGGACTTTGAGTCTCACGCTCTGCCAGGGAGAAGGGGAAGCTAGGAGGAAGCAGAGACAGGGCACCTGATCCAAACTAGCCAAAGAGGTGTTCCATACCACAGCATGTCATGCTCACCATATAAACTGGGGGCAGTTACCCAGAAGGGCTAGATCACTGCTCGTGCTCGGGTTGCCCTGGGTATCAGTTGGCGGGTGGTGAATGATTGTATTCTCTTCCCTTGTTATTTCCCTTATCATTATTATTATTGTTGGTAGCAGCAGTGGTTTGTGTTATATCTTAGTTACTGGACTGTTCTTATCTCAACTGGTGCAAGTTACATTCCTTCGATTCTCCTCCCCATCCCTCTGGGAGCAGGGAATGGGGGAGGTGGGGGAGAAAGTAGGGGGAGTGAGAGGGAGGCTGCGTGGCTGACTAGGCTTAAACCACGACATCAAATAAATATCAACTTTCTTTCTTCCCTGAAATGTGAGTAAACTGTGTGTGGCTCAATCTGATCCCTGGGAAGCAAACAGACATTAGTTTGCCATGTGAATGTTCATGTCAAAGTGCAGCTCTGCCAGTCAGTCTGGGGCTGGGTGGGGAGAGGCACATGGAGAATGAACTCAGTGTTACAAACTGTCTCTTTTGAATTTCTACAACCTATTAGTCACAGCAAGCTGCCCTTATTGATTTTGGTAAAAGAGGTCACTTTTAATCCTCTAAAGTGGAGAGAGCTGCATGCACTCTCCATAGCATGACATTAAAATTGACACAGCTCTGCATCAGTTCTATGGAAATGCCCTAAACCTAGATGGATTATTGCCTTTCCTTTCAATGGATACAAGCTGCTACCCGCGGCACACTAACCTGTATTAGGTGTAAAAGCTTTAAAATACTTGATAAGGAAAACAGAGCCAAAAGAAGCTAGAAAATGTGTGAGCATGTTATAAAAGCTGCCCCTGCAGAAAAAGGTCATTAGTCTTAAAAAAACCTTTACTTTCTCCTTTTTCTGAAAATTAAAAGTCAACACAGAGGAGTTGATATTATCATATAAAAGAACACACGAAAGCTGACCTTACTCTATGATTATGAGGAAAGCTTTATTCTGGCTGATGACCCTTGCTAGTTTTGTTTATGTTCTTTAGAGAACTAAATCTTTGAATACAATTAGAATAGAATAGTCCAACTTGTATCTTAAGTGTGCATCAAAATAAACAGCAGAGGTGAACTCCCAGGAGTTTTCTTTTCATCTTTGTTATCCTTGCCCTGACCCATTTTTGCTGCCTAATGATCATTTGTGGCATACCATTATTAAGGGAAATGTTCTTGAAGGAGAAATGCTCTTAATGGATATAGGGAAATTATTGTGAGCCTGGAGAAGTATTTTTTTTCTTTCTTTGGAATTCCAGAAAATGACTACTGTCCCTTTTGATTTTATGTTAGTTTTTATTTGGAAATTTGTTTTCTGAAGGTTTTGATCTTTTTTTTTTTTTCTTTTTTTTTTTTCTTTTTTTTTCTGTGGATCTCACTAAAAATGTACAAAGTAGTGTTTAGGGAAATTTGTTGGCTTGTGTAAGCCTTGTGTTCTTCTTTTTCATTAGTTGTAGCTTGCTCCAATATTTCTTATTAAAGGTAAGAAATTCCCCTTCTAAATAAAAGACATCTGCAAAATGAAGTACAGTAGAAAACATTAAGGTACAATGTTAAACTCTATGTAGCCTGCAAATGCAGTGTGTGGGATGGTGGGGGTGCTTTACTTTCATACCACATCGCTTTTCAGTAAGCATTTTACTTATATAAAGGACTTATTCCTACCTCAGACCAAACTTGGTGGGGCAAATGGAAAGGAAAATTCACACAAGAAGAGGAGGAAAAGTAGCATTGCTCTGACATGAAGAAAACTGTGGAGGAGCTAGCATGAGGACATAGAAGTGAGAAAGAAAGAGCAGCACTTACATGAGGCAGACATTAAAAAGGCTGTTCTTTGGTTTCTGAGAAGAGGGGAGTTAAAATATTCCTGTGTTGAGCTTGCTAGCAGAATTGCTTGATCAGAGATAGTGTGAAAAGTTCCGTTTTCTTTTCTCTCCATCCCTCAACCCAAGGAAGTTGAGCTTCTTCTCTTAATGTTGAACTGAGATATCAAGGGATGTGACTGTAGGAGACTTGAAAGTACTCTATTGATGTTGGGTATTAGAACAGATTTTCCCTGAAAAAGAGGCAGAGTCACCATGAGTGCTGCTGTTTCTGCTCGCAGTGGTCTTCATAAAATGATATTTCTCTATCACATTCCTGTCTTATCTCTCAGATCTATGTGTATGTTCCTTGGGATGTGAACATCTATGTAAGGCCTCTTTCTCTAACGACAGCATTAGCATAACTCTCTTCCCACCTGTGCTATTTTTTTGTTCCAATACAGTAAACTCATGCAACTGTAAATGCCAACATACATGTTTCAGGAAAACCAGAAAAACTATTAAGCATATCACACCTCTGCACATAAGTTCTTATTTTGTGGATTATTGTTTGGTTGGATTTTTTTTCAGGTACAGTTCTTTTCTTTGCTTCATCCATCTCAGCCAGTTAAATGTGTATATAACTGATTTTCTGAAATGGGGCCAAAGTCCATGTACTTCAATAGCTCTTGAACATGTGGTTAACTTCAAGCATGTGTGTAGGGGTTTGCTGAATAGAGATAGTTTGCTGAATCAGGACTTCCTGACACTATGATTTTAAATTGCAAACAATCCTCTCTTTTAATGTATTTTAATTACTGCCTCCTGCGGACTATAGGTAATTCTTGTTACTTGTGTCCTGCAGAAAGTTTCAATTGGTTGAACAGTAATTTAAGGGTAAAATCAATCTTTCTGACACCCTGCTGTGACAACTATCCTTTTACTTCCTCTTAATAAATAACTGATCTTTGTTACATGGAAAGGAATAATGATTGGCATTTCATGTTATGGTAAAAAATTATTTATCTGGAGGAATTAAAAAGATCTTTTTCTCTCTTTTTTTTTTTTTTTAAGTAATGTTACAGCTTTTTTCTTTGTTTTTAAAATGAAATTTCTGTATTTTCTAAACAAAATATGGCACTAAAATGGTAGTAGAAGCATGCCATTACTGACCAAATAAACCTGAGGTACCTAGTTAGTCTTTTGGAAACACAAAATTATGTGACTTCTTGAGAAGGTACTTTTAAAGAATGCTTAAAGTATGTGGGGTTTACATATATATAAAAACCCATAAAACCAGCAAGCAAACAAAATATCTCCACCACAGAACAAACAAACAATCAACCCACCCCCAAAACAAAAAACAAACCAACAAAAATCCCAGCAACAAAACCACAATACAAATCCCGTTGCCTTTCTCATTCACTTACATCTTTCCATATGCAGGGATAAATGGGATAGGATTTGTTGTCCTGTGTTGTTTTGGTTTTCTATGTCCTGGTTCACAGGTAGGGTGCGCTGGAAAGTAGGTTCCATGAAGCAAAGGCATCTGTTGGAAGATACAGGCAAGGGGAAAGAGTCAGTGAGGGAAATGTTTCTTTCAAAATATGTCTTAATATGCGTTTATGCTTTTAGTGACGGAGTGCTCAAATTGTCTTCCAATGACAGGGAAGAAAACCCCTCTATTACTCTATTGTAGTTGATGTACTTAATACAGTGTTATAAAACAAAGTGCTCTTCACTTGTTTTTATGTAAGATGGTAAGACTTAAAAATATAATTGGGCTTTCCTCTTCTTTTCTTACTACTTTCCAATATTCATTTCCACACATTCCATCGTCAAAACAGCTAATCTGTTTCCCCTTCTTGAATAGCGTTTTCCTGACAACAGAAGCAGTGAAAAGAACCAAGACTGCAGGACTTCTAACAATGCCAGAGGGCCTCAGGAATAGGAATGCCCTGAAAAAAATGTGCTCCCTTCCAGCTGCCCTTCATATTGTTGTCTCCCTATCCAATTTACTAGAGAATTTCCCACTGGCTCTTGGCTCATTCCCAAATGAGAATGTAATCTTTTAAAGATTACACTGCATAATGGAGGGACAAGGAGCTCTTTATTAACTGGGATGGGGAGTCACTTGCTATTAGGTATGAGAGAGGGATGGGCTGGAGTCATGTTTGTCGAGCTCTGCTTTCTGCACCTTCTTGCCTCCTCATCGATAAGACAGCAGGTTGGGAGTAGAAAACAACTGGAGCTGCACTGTAGCAAAATAAATAATTGAATGTAGATTATGATTATGGCAATTACTTTTATAACGTGAGGGATTATACTGTAACTATTATATTGCCAACAAGATTAAATTGCGAACCTAATGCCACAGCATGTTTTCCAAGAAAATAAAATACTCTCTGCTTGTTCCAGAGTTGATACACTCAAAGACTACTAATATGGTGTGAAAGTGCTGAGCACCTAAAGAAACTAAAATACTGCCTGTACAGAATTGTCTGGATCAGATCCCTGTCACTTCAGCTTCCATGAGCTGTGCCAGATAGACACCTTTACCCCTTTTGGGATAGAAAGCAATGTGATACTCTGGTAATTTTAAATACTCCTTCTCTCTCTTGTCAAGCAGATAAGCCTCTGCCAGTAATAATTAATAAAAAAAAGTAAATAGATAACCAGAAGTTGTACTTTCAATGGAAAAAGTCTAAAGACTTAACAAAGGACCAAATTTGCTCACATAAACCCGCTGAACTGATTGGAAAGCTTAATCTTCATCATATTTTCATACTTTGTTCTTCTTTTACTGAATCATTTGAAAATGTTTAATAGAGGCTATCTGTATGTAAAATGAGGTAATCTTAGGTCACCTCTGGTAGGAGGTTAGTTTTGCTGCAGTTGTTGGAGACTGCAGTGTGATTTCCCCACCCCATTCATGGCAAAGTCATAGATGAGACTTCATTGTAGAGATATAACCTTGTATAGACTGTTCATGGTAGGAGTATAAGCTAAGTTTGTTATGCAGGAAGAGCAGTTTCCTTTTGTTCATCAATTGGAAAAAGAGTAAAAAAATTAAATTTTGGAGACTTCAGAAATATATGTTGATCATACCAGGAAATTAACTGGCTTCATGGATGAACCGCTTCTGATTCTGAAGTGAAATGTAGGTCAGCAATATAATTCTATAAATATTTTTATTAATTTTTGTATGTTATGCACTGAGTGGTATTTTAAGTGGCCGATTCCATTTTTGTTGTGTGTACATTTAAGTCTTCTCACACTGTTGTGCCTTTTGAAAATGTCTGTTATCACACAGAGCTATTTGATACATTTGGAAGGACTGGACGCACATTTGTAAATCAGCCTTTTCTTCCTTTTCTAATGAGGAACTGGATATTGAAGTCAAACAAGAGTATATTACTGTTGTTTTTGATAGGATAAGAAATTTCCGAGTGGCAGACTATACCTTATTTTATTTTTTAATGCCTTTCTTCTGAATCTTTAGTGTACAGAAAAAGAAGTGAATCTGAATTCATATGGAATCCTTGACTTGTATGCTGCAGATCTGACTGGTGCCACATGCCACCTCTTTGCCTCCATGACACAGACTCTTTTCTTCTTGAACTTACTATTTGTTTAAATTTGAAAGAGTCACCTGAGTTTAAAGGTGTTCTTGGTTTCCTTCTGGGGTTGAGAGCACTGGCACTGTTAAGAAGTTTGTATTGAAAGCTGGTTTCATAATTTCCTTGTGGTGTCTGAGTAGGCTAACAAGGTTATGCCTCAGTTTGCTAACAGCAGAGTGTCCTTTTGTTAGATGAGGGTAACTTTCCATTCCTTCCCTTGTCTTATATCACTTTCAGACACTGTTGCTACATTCCCAGTGAAACATCCTGTATTCATCTCCTCTGAGGGCTTTTTAGTTTTGTTCCTAGTGCATTAGGTTCTCACTGGTAGGAATAGTTGCACAAGGAATCGGCTTGTTTTCTTATGTCTCCTATGCCCAGGTCATCTTATTAAGTCTTTAGTTGCTGCTTGCTTTTTAGAAAGAAGGTCAGTGTGGGTTTATTGCACATCTGCCAGTAGTTTGCAAAATACTAGATCCTCATAGTGACATATGTGCCCACCAGGCAAGTGTTACCTTTCACAGCCTGCATGGGGGGGAATCATAACCCATAGAAATGGGCAGACCAGACACGTGAGGGCCATACCTCAAACTGTCACAGGGGTTTCACCAGTTCTTGCTCTTTGTTGGCTTTCTTGACCTCTGCGCATCACGTGCGTAAGCACCTTCTTAGAAGTCAGACTGAGGCTCAGGGCATTAACTGCAGGCAGTAGTGCAACATGATCTGCTGGAAATTGTAAAGTCAGCGACAGATTTGTGTGACTTCTGCGTGTGCCCTCTCACTGTTAATAGGTAATAAACCACTAACATTTCAGTGTGATGGGGGGTTTCTGGTGTAACCTTGTGTTTAACTGCCATAAATACACAGGTGTAAAATTTTTAGAGTTCTGTGTGAAGTACTGGAATACCACCTAGAGATACTGGTATGTTCACAAGGTTTTGCTGTAAAGCTTGGGTGGTTTTCTTTATGATGCTGATGCTGGAGCATAAACTCAATTAAATAGTATTTTTTTTTAATTTCTTTCCTACAAACAACTCAGTGGAATTATTTTTAGAGCCAATGAGAAATTTCTGAAGACCACCTCATAAGCCATGTTCTTGGATTGTTCTTGTTTTCCTGCTGACCTATAACTTCCCTGTTTTTTAGCGCTTTGAAAGCTTTCTGCATTTTTGTGTCAGTTTCTCCATCGGTTGATGTTGAAATCAGTTTCAAAACTACAGCTAGAGCATTTGTTTCCCAAAATATTTAGCTTTTAGTTTAGCCTGGCCTTAGATGAACACATCTGAGTTCAAGTAGCCTAATAAGTTAGCTTCTTTTTTATCTCCTCTGACATGCGACTGGCCATGCTGAAATTCTTAGCTTGCCCTAAATATTACAGAGAGGGAGAAAAGCATGTAAAGGTCATTATTCTGGTTTACTTGATGGACAGTAGTTCATTATAAACTGCTGTGACTCAATACTCAGTTGTTACTGGTACTCTGTTTATCATTTCTCAACTGCAGGATGTTAGGGAGGCTTCTGATCTTTCCAGCAGTTGGAAGAGCCACATCTCACGATGAGGTTTTTTGTGATATAATGTGGACTGTAAGCTGCTTGTATGAAATGTGCTATTTGCTCCATGCTATTTCTTGTAAAAGACCAATGTCTTGGTCCTATCTGTAAGTAATACCGTAGTAGTGCACATAACTCCTAAATTATGAGTCTTATTTTTGCATTGAATCTTTTCAGCTGGATGTTTTTTGTTGCTTTAAAATAATAGGTACTTCTGTAATACATGAGTATAACATAGAAAACTATTGCAGTTCCTTTCTATGATTTTGTTTCTTGATATAGTGGCATGGCACTAGCATCTAACAAGCGAATACATTCCTGTGGTGTTTTCAAAAGCATATGAGAAACCATATGTTTTCATAAGAAACCAGCTGTTACTAAGCATATGCTTTCTTAGATAGAGTGACAGTTATTAAAGGGCAAGGTAAGACCCTGGCTTGTATTTTAAGTTGAATAAAGCTGGCAATAACTGTTGCTTTGAGTGTGCAGTGGCACTGCATGTAGATATTGCCATGTAGAGTTGTAACTGGAAGGAAAGAGAGAGAAATTAACATCCATAGTCTGCAGCTTGGAAGAGACAATATAAATCTCTGTCTTGCTTTGAGCTGTGAATGCCTCTGTAGGAGTTATAGTAACAGACAAATTAGCATAATGTAATTGGCTGGCAAGGTCAGCCCCTCTCCAGGAGCATTAGCAATGTTTACTGTAAGAAGAGACAGACAGAGTATTGTAGGGTAGTACGCTGTCTGTCCTTTTTGAAGGAAGGATAATCATTTTGGACTCCCTACATCACAGACGTTTAACCATATCTTATTAAAATTCAGGCTATCATATTTCTGCCTTAAAGCAAATCAGCTAAAAGAACAACAAAGAATATCCTCTGCTATCACACAAATCTTTGTTCATAGTTTTTGCTTTCAAGCCTATTTAGTTTACGTATCTCTTTTCCTTTCTTCTTTCTTCTTGCTTTCTCTCTTTCTTCCCTTTCCTTTTCTCTGCTGAATCACTTTTCTAAGAATGCTAAACTTACATACTCACCCCTGCCAATACCCACTAAATCTGGGAGGATTAAAATTTCTCATCTTACTACATGGGACACAATCAGTAAATCCATACAAACTCATCACCTTCCTTGTTTGTATCTTCTAAAAGTGTGACACTTTGGGCAAAATTCTGTGCCACCTCTACCAATCCAGGCTCACTGGATTTAGTTCTGCAAACTTTTTCACAGAAATGTGAGGTAGTGTCCCACCTTTTGAAGGAGACCTTGCACTGGGTCACAAACAGCACTGTTGTTGAGCCTTTGATCTCCAATCTGACACTCTGTGCCAAGTATTTGAAATGAGTTCAAGCATTCAGTTACATGATGTTTGGGAAGCAGCTTTCAGAATATCACCAGGAATACTGAAGGTTATGCTATTTAACAGCTGTCTTCAGCTTTATTCTTTAAAATACTGTTTATGACCACTCTAATTTTCCTAGAGAACTGGCAGACAGCCTTAAAACATGCACAGAGTCACCTTCAGAGCACTTTTTTATTAGAAAACCTATTTCCTTGTGCTTAGTGTGATACAATTAATTTCTGAAACATAGTCCTTTCTTTGATCATCTTCTTGTGAAATAAAATCAGGCAGCAATTCCTGGGCTCCACAACAGCTGTATTTTTAAGTCTTGTGAAGTAATTATAGCTTCCAATCTAACTGTAAGTTAGATGGGTTTATAAAGAGCAATGTTGTTATTGTGTTGAAGAGTAATACATTCTCCTTTAATGCTGGTACGCTGTTAGATAGCTGCTTTTGAGAATACAATTGTGGTGCTGCTTGTGCCAGGCTGGCATTCCTCATCCTCTTCTCTGTCCCTCAGCCTTCAGGTATCAAGTTGCTTTGGTGGTAGTCATCCCACTGACATCCACTTTGTGGGCAAAAGCTGCTGTGTGGAGGTGAGCACTGAGAATAACTCTTCTCCATGTGAAGCTAGGTTTCTCCTCAGGGATGCATGCCTGCCTTGTTTCGTTAATGGCTCAGCTGGAGGTGTTTAGTCTGCAGAAGAGAAGGCTCAGCAGTGACCTTACTGCTCTTCATAACTACAGAAAAGAGTGGGGGTTTGTTTCTTCTTCCAAGTAGCAAGTGATGGGAAAGAGGTAATGGCCTCAAGCTGCATCACTGGAGGTTTAGATTGAATATTAGCAAAAAATCCTTCACAGAGAGAGTAGTCAGGTGTTGGAACAGGCTGCACAGGGAAATGGTGGAATCACTGTCAGTGGAAGTGCTCAAAAACCATGTAGATGAGGCCCTTAGTGACATGGTTTAGTGGTGGTCTTGGCAGTCCTGGGGTAAAGGTTGGTCTTTTCCAACATAGTTGATTCTATGATCTTGGTTATTATGATCTCTTGTCATTTCTGTGAGATTGAAATTCAAATGCATGCTACTCTGAAGCCCCATGAGATTGTTCTCTTACTTAAGATATTCCTCTGTTCTGTCACTGCTATATTATATTACATTCCTATGTATATTGTGTTGCCTCCAAAAGCTGTTCTCTTTTCAGTTCCCAGCACTCTGTAATTGTTGCAGATACTCGTCCTATTTTAGATGTAAGACAGAATGCAAAGTAATTTGCTCCAAATCATGCAGTGTGGAAAAGGATGGCTATGCAGTTCCTGATATGTCTGACCTGCAGAATACCTTTGGAGTCCAAGTAGATATATTTCTGCCCTCTTCTGCTTTCCCAGTCCCGGGAAACTGCATGTCCCAACTTCACCCCAGCTTGCTTACTTGATTTATTTTCTATTAACAGTAGCTTTTCTTTCAACAATCCACAGCAAGCTGTACTTAAAGATCAAAGTCATGCCTTCATCAATGGATGGTCAATTCTATTTTTGCAGGGGGACCACTGCTGGTTTCTTTTTCTTCCAAACATGTTTGTTCTCCTAGTATTGATAGTGTTTTTTCCTGCCTGTTTGCCACTTGCTGAAATCTACTGAAAGGCAGTGATGCACAAGGGCAGAATGTCAGAAGCATCTTTGAGGATTCAGAGAACATTTTCTTGTAATACCTGTTTGTAGCCTTCGCTGTACTCACTGGAATTAAACTTTTCTTGACTAGAAGTGTATTTAACCTTCTTTCCCTTGTATGTAGACAGTCTGTTTGCCTTCTAAACCTTAACGTTTTGAACTCTATGGCTAGAAAGTTTATAAATTTTGTCTGAATGCTTCCAACTGATGAACCTAATTCTCTGAGTTCTTTCAGTACAAGATCTACACTAACCTAGCTCTCCTCTCCGAAAACATAAACCTACACTTGACTGAAATTATCATGAATATTGTGAAACTGCATGCTTACCATTGTGATTACTTCCCAGGAAATCTGGTGAATTAACTTGATGCCAGCTTGGTGCTTTGGTATGCTTCCGTGAATGATCTTCACTGACCAAAACTGTTTTTCTGCCAGTTCAGTTGTCAACCCGCTCCATTGGTTTGACCTATGATCCTTTGTATGTAGCAAATGGTACGCCTGGATGCTCTCTGAGATCACAGTTGGCCTTGACTCCTCAGTAGTTCCCAGCATTTTGTTTTAGTCCCCATGTATTGCTATCCAGCCTGGCCCAACATTGTTGCATTTGGTTGTGGTTAAATGAATACTTAGGAAATGCATTTTATTACCAGGGTAGCAACATTTCCATTTGACTTCTTAGCAGAAAAGCTAAACCTGCTGGTTTTCTGCTTGAAACCGCCTGAATGGAAAATCATTGGCTGTTTTGTTGCTACCATCTATGCTCTTCTTTACCAACTGCTCTGTCTAAAAAGTGTTCTGGTTGTTGAATGTGATCAAGCAGCCATTGCTGTAATTCATGCATGATGCCAATAACTTATGCCAGTGAAATCAGTGATGAGAATTTCAAAGAAGCTTTAAATAAAATATAACAAATTTAAGTGCCAAAGTGCTGTCTCTGTGAGTTTGCTATTAACAGATTATAAATGGTTTGCATAATGTTGAAAAGCCCAGTGCCTTCAGTTAGCAGTATCAAAGGCTTATTTAAAGCAATTCCTGGAGGATTGCCGCCCTCTCCCCCCAGCTTTCTGTTTCATGATGGATAAAAACAAAACTCTTTACAATAAAGGAAAGCCAGGTTTTCAACTACCCTCTGACTGGCCTCCAGATCTGGCAGCTGCTTTTGGATGTCTAATTGCTTGCCCTGCAAAAGTTGACATGCACCTACTCTGAGAAGGTTCTTTGAGTACCCACTTTGTACATGCATTCTGTCTGACTTGCAGAAATGAAATGATAGTGCTGGAAAAAACTCAGAGTAAAGCTTACAGTGTTACATATTTTTTTTTCATTTGTTTTTTTATTAAAGTTTTCTTGTTTAATAAATTCATAGATAAGTATTAAATGCAGAGAAACAGTGTAAAATAATGGCTAAGATACTGGACTGGGAGAAAAAAGCCCTTCCATTGAGTCTTGGTTTTTGGCTACACAAATCACTTTCTCTCTTTTTCTTCCTTTCCCTTTCCTTGCTTTGTCTCCAGACTCTAAGGCTTGTGGGCAAGCATAGTTCATCAATGTGTCTATACAGATTTTAGCACAATAAGGCCTTGATTTCAACTGAGGCCTCTAGGAATTACACCTAGTAAGTATACTGGCAAATCTCTTTTCTTCCTTTTCAAGTTTCTTGCTAGCACTTCTCCATTTGGAATTCATGGCAAGCTCCCTTGTTTACAGCAATCTAATGGGACCATAATTGGGTCCCCAAGATAACATTACAGATATAAGCCAGTTTTTCCTTAGACAAAGTTCTATGGAGAATGTATTTTCTGACAAACATGCTTTTTATAAAAAGGGTTTGTTGTTTTGTGTTTATTGGTGTTCCATCTGCTCTAGAGAATACACTTGAGAAAAACTAGCTCCAGCATGGCATATAATGTTTCATTAGCAGGCATAACCTTGTTTATTTGCTTTTTTAAATTGTATTTAGAAAAGGAAATCAGTTTGCACCATTGACATGCTGCCAGGTTCCTGTTTATAAATGTCACAATAGGCAACTTGGAAGAAATGAAAAAGTCAGTTTATGGCTTTCGCATGAAGTACGACAGAACTGGGTAGAGCCAGGCAGCCAGTTCTGCTCCCCCTGTTTCGCAGCCTCCCAATTAGCAAGACGTAGTGTGGCGTTAGCAGTGCAAAACACCCTGAGTGACCCCAACTGGGTTATGCACACTTAATGTTACTGACATTTATTTGAACAGAAGAGGCTCTTTGTGCTATGTTTCTTAAATGGCTATCTTGGGCAAGTAATTGTGTATGAAACAAGCAACCCTGAGGAAAATGGGAGATATCTATAGGAAACTTCAGGACAAAAGCATAAGCATGCAATCTGATGTCATCTTTTCCAACAGGAAAGTTATGTTCTTTCAAACTCTGGTGAGACCAGTCTCACAAAATTTTCTTTTGCTTTAAAATATGTTTCGTGCATCTCCTTTATATCACTTTTTTTCCTTTCCCCTAGTAAATGGTTTATTGTGGGTACATCTGGTACCATATATTACTTACTGTGTATTTAAAGAAGGCTTCATATGTCAAAAGCATAGTCTGAACAGACATGCAGAAAAGGGCATAAGGAGGGTAGTGGGGGAAGAGGGGAGGGAATAGTGGAAGACAAGGGTCATCTTTCAGTATTCATTTCTACTGGTAATTAGAGGGCACCACTGAACGTTTGTAATTGGATCATGTCACAGAAATTAAGATAAAAGACCAAAAATTCTAAGTATCTTGCATTTCATTCATAATATTAAGAGGAGTCAGAGCATTTGCTTACACCACCAGCCAAAGTGGAGGAGAGGCAAGGAGGCTTAACTTGCCTTGGAAGAGGTTCATGTGCATTTTCCCCAGAATATGGGAGGAAAAGACCAGGGGAATTGACTGCACACTCTAGGTACCCAAGGGGCAGAGGCCAGGTGGAAGCATGTCAAAGCACCCGCGTTGTGACGATTTTGTGCAAGGCTATCACCCTTCAGGCAGTGGCCTTAAGAGGATTAGTAGGGCTTAAATGGGCTCTTGGGACTTAGAGTTATAGTAGCGACTGCTGAAGCCTTGAGGTGGCTTATACCTGGCTTAGCACTTTGTATGTCTGTCCTGTGTCTTGTGCCATGCTTCATAGCAGCACTGTGTTATTTGCTGGAGATTAACGGACTTGAGGTTTCATTTGCATCACTCAGTGTATCTCAGACAGTCTTTCTGATAACCTAGTAACAGGTACTGACAGAAAACAAGATAAAAAGATTGATGAGGTGCATTCTTTTTGATTGTGCCTCATCAGGATCAGCCAGCAGATCTACATAAAAGAATAATTAATCCTAACTGAAAACAAAAGGAAATTTCCCTGCATGTTTCCGCATAGATATTTAAGACAAAATTTTGCAAAGCTCCTGCCAGCCCCACTACACGAATCTGATCTATTAATTAACAGTAATTATTCATTAGGGCTCCAGAAGACTGAAGACATTTTAATAAAAGGACCGGGGCTACTGAAGCCTGTAAATACCTTTAGAAATGTTATCTTTTTGTCAAGAAATTCAGAAATTTTAAACATGGTGCTCTGAAATGGTATTTGGGTGGCAGTTAAACTCTGGTCTGTGAACTGCTGGTGGTCGCAAAGCTGTGGTAAGTCATCTGCAGCTGGTCTGTGGAACCATCTTGCCTTAATTACGCAATTTATGATAAGAGCACAGAGTGCTCTGTGAGAAATTCAGAGGGTTGACAGGGGTCTGTGATCCAAAAAATTGGAAACCACTGGTTGAGACTGATAAGTACAGATTCAAAGCTTTGTATTTCAGTGAGAGAAATGTTTCCCTTCTTCTCCCATCTGCCTATCATTACTTGTGATTTTTGAGTAAGGAGTTTAATATTTCTTTACCTTTCTACCTCTAAGGAGATCAGGTTGATAACATTCGATTGAGCAGTGGTGCC
The DNA here is from genome assembly GCA_032466535.1 of Forpus xanthops. NCBI lineage: Eukaryota > Metazoa > Chordata > Aves > Psittaciformes > Psittacidae > Forpus > Forpus xanthops. Next base: position 61,905 of record JASSUY010033700.1, read on the forward strand.
CAGGGTTCAAGAAGTCAGATATACTGCTTCTGGCCTTTGAGTCTCCAGCATTGTGTGCATAGCCAGCTGTGTCCAGTTCAGCAGTAGACGTTAGGTAGGCTTTGGGGGCCAGCAAGAGTACTTCTGCATTCTGGGATAGATCATGCCTGCTGGTATTTTGTTGTGTCTTTTTTTTTTTTTTTAATATGCTCTTTTAATTAAGTAGCTGTTAAGTGAGTATTTGCCTTTCTTTGAAATGTTTTGAAGAATAGATTCTTTGGCATCAGTTCTGTATTTTTATGCATCAACCTTATAAGTGACTTCATGCTTCTTTCTAAGTAAGGGAGTTAAACAGACTTCAGTGGTCTGCAATAAGATATTTCTAGTGCTTTGTCCCTATACTTAATGTTACTGCACAGCATTTTCTAGCAGTTCTTTTCTGTGTCCTTTTATCTGCTTTAGTGCTTTTTCTCATTCAAGCTATACAGATGTTATAGTTTAGAAAAAGTATTGCATTTCAGTCTCCTCCAAGTTTACACTCTCCCATCTTTCACATAATGGAACTTTTTCTCTTTTTTTTTTTTTTAATTCAAATCTTCATTATAGGCTTTCCTTTTTCCTGTAATCCTTCAACTGTATTAGTTCATTTTTTATCTCTGTTTTCTTCCCTAGTTCCTCTGCTATGTTTTGCTTGCCTTGAGTGGACAGCAAGCCTAGTTCTGTGCCTGTGGAAGTTTAGATGCTGCTTGCTACTAACAGCTGTGATGGGCTGGTGTGAGTGTGTTTTCCTTGCACATGGATCTGAACAATGAGATAATGAATGAGTTGGTGCTGTTTCTGGGGAAATGTGATAACTTTGGTTTTATGTTAATCGTTTTCTTCTGTTGGGAGAGAATTCATAGAGGTTCACTATTTTTGATGGAGATTGTACAAGATTGAATGATTTTGAAGCCTTCTATTGTTTGGCACATTTAGTTTATAGTTTTCTTTACAACAGTGTCTTCCAAGTTTTTAAACCAGCAGGTTCTTTGGTTGTGTAAGCAGCATGTGCAATGGGTGAAATTATGATCTCCATAATAAAGCAAGATGCTACTGTGCACTACTTAAATGTGCACATGTAGCTGCCATTTAAATGTGGTGTTGGTTGCCCTATGTACTGTGTGTCTGTAGAGCCTTCTAGAAGACTTCAGGTTAGAAATACATGTTTTCTTTCCCCATAAATTATAAAATGCCTGAAAATGGGGCAGCTTAGAATATTCATCCTTGTTAAAAATACATTGAGGGGCCAAGCTATAGAAACCTGTGCATTTATCTTTTTTGCTTTGTTTTTGTTTGTTTGTTTATTTGATGCCTTTTGCTCTTTTAAATTATTTGAAAAATATGCAAAGCTGCTATTTGGGAAAACAGTTACATGGTTTTAGTTAGTTTTTTAATTTTTTTTCCCAGAAAACAGAAAAAATGCCAGAAAGTGCTTTTGTCTTTGTTTAGATGAATTGGATTTTCATTTTTCATGCCAAATGCCTTCTTACTTTAGAACTTATATAGTAGTCTGCAAAGCATATTTACGTAAAATTGGCTATAGGTGGCAGCTCTAGTGATCTAAAAGCTCTCTCAGAACAATCCTGAATGAATCTTCAGTTTGTACAAAACTGGTATTTGTAATTTTCATTAAACCTCACAGTTAAGAAGGAACAGTAGGAAAAATATAAGCTGGCTTTGGTTCAGAAACCTGCTGTTATAGTCTAAAACTACAAACTCTGCTTGAAACTTAGGAGATTACAATGGATTGGAAAGGATATCTCCATTTTCTTCATCCTTTGCTTTCAGTAGATGGAGATACATGATACAGGTGGTGCTCTGTGACTTGGGTGGGTGTTTCTCTGAAAGAACCAAGGTTTAATGGAAATGGTGACTGCCTAAAGTCATGGGGTGTATTTTGCCTGTGTCTGTGGAGCCGTCATTTCTCTGCTGTGCTTGCCAACAGGGTGTGTGTTCTTGTGATGTGTAATCCTCTCCACCAGAACATGGAAGCATGACTTAAAGAAGTTTTTACCCTTTAGAAAAAAATAATGTGCTGCCTATCCAAAGTTAAATGCTTGCATGTGGGAGAAAAATGTTCAAATGTTTTCTTGAAGCTGAAATGGGGAATACAGTGTAACTGGGGAGAATTCAAGCTGATGATGATCTACTTCCTTTCCTTTTACAGCTGGAAAGGTTGAGAATGAGCATGTTGGTTTAAAAGAGGTTTGTGGATATTGCTTGTTGTTTTCTGTTTTATTTATCTGAATGTTAAATACTGCTGGATAGTACAGTATGAGCATATGGGCAAGGCAAGCATTTCTATAAAAGCTTTTTAATGTTATAATCCTCCTTTCTGCTTCAGTGGGAGTGACTGGGAATTCTGAGGATGAAACTTAATCCTAGAGGAAGTAAATTCCTCTTAATTTATGGGGTCTTATTTAAGATCCATTAAGTGAATTTTAAGGACAAGCAATGTTTTTCATGTCTCTACAGCTCTTGGTATGCAGGTGGCTTGTTCCCTGTGTGAACATTTAGGTTCAGTTTAATAAAATGAGTACTAATAAGCTCATATGTCTTCTTCAAATGCTGAAGGCCAACTGTGAAGATCTCTGAGAAGACTGTGTGTCATACTCTTCTTGGAGCATGGATGGGTCTTGGAGTGCTAAAAGCAGGAGAGCTCTACCTACGTCATCACTCCTGTTGATGACTTCTCTGAATTGGAGTGTAGGGAGCTCCCCATCTAGTATCAGTTAATCTTAATCATTGTCTCAAGAGCTGGAGGAGAATGAAAAGGCAAGTCAGAGTGAGATGTTCCTCTTGGGTCCCTGATGGAAGAGCATACAGAACTCCTTAAAAGTAGAGCTGGAAGCAGTCTCACCAACTAATGGTTCAACTATAAATTCAGATAATGTTGCCCAGTTTGTCCTGCTCCTATAAGGGCCCAAAGTTGAGTCTGTAAGGAGGACGTTAATATCCTATCCAGATCCATGCAGAATCAGGTGCAAAGCTCAACACAAGTCTGTTTTAGGACTTCTGAAGACCATCTGCATGACACATGCAACGGGCCTAGTCTTGCTGTACTGATGATTTAGAGTTCTGCATGTCATGATGCATATGACTAGATCAGATAGGCTTAGTGTCAGATCTATCATGCATTACCTTCCTGCCGTCTTTAAAGCATGCACATTTCCATTTAAGTATGAACTTACTTGAACTTCTCTGTAAATTCACTAGCATCTCACCAATGTAAATTATTCTGAGATTGCCAAATCCCATTCTTGTGAATTGAGAGTCATGCTGAGTTTGACATTTTGTTGGGAAATCATAGGCTTTTTCTTGGCAGCACGATATAATGTTATAGTTCCTTCCCAACAACATTGCTTACATTTCTGAGAAGAATGGACATGTGGATGCATTGACAGGTTTTCATTCTGGTTTTGCTTTCCATGCATCACATATTCAGCCTACTTTCTGAAAAGGTAGCTTATGGGAAGTTGTTAAAACTCAGAAACACTCTTACAAGTTTATGCTTGTAAGTGAACAATTGCAGTGTCTTCTGTGCAAGCACAATGGCATCATAATTCATCCAGTTTGTACCTTAGAGAGGCCTGAGATTATAGAGGGAAAGGGAGAGAGAAAGAGAAGAAAATTAAAATACTGAGTCTAGGAGTACAAGAATCTGATATTAAATCTTTAAGTTTTACCTTGCCATGGTACAACAAAATCCAGTCAAAATCTTGGCAGCTGCTAAGATACCACTTGTCATGATGAATTTATACCCTGTCCCTTCCCAAGCATTGTGGATTCATGGCACCATTTGCTTTTCCTTAAAGATCATCCTATATAGCAGATCAGTGTTCGTAGCTCTTGGAAATCTGTGATCTGGAGTCTGTAATCTAGAGAAATTCATGAAAATCTACAAAAAAGAAGTGAATACTGGACCTGATTCGTACTATGTAAATTATTTACTTGAAGAGGAACTTGAAGCTGAGTCTTCATACTGGGTCTAAGCACGTGGCTGTAGGTAGAATTATGCTGCTGTAGGCAGTACCTTTGCCTCTTTATCTGTTTAGGAAGACTGGAACAACTCCTGTAAAAGAAACAGATCCCTGTGTCCACACTAGCCTAAGAAATCACCTGAAATATGTGAGACTTGGGAGACAGGGGTGACAGCTAAATCTTTCAATATTAAGTCCTCAAATGTTTGGCACTTTTCCCATGATGTCCTCTATAGGGTTTATTCTTATTTTGATTCTGAATGCAATCTTCCTTTTAGGTCTGGGATTCAGTATGTTGCATACCTCTCCTGTCCTTCACATTCAGTCAGAGCTCTGGGTTTTCTTTCTCACCAGCTTTATTTATGATTATTTTGTGATTTCTATGTAGTTCCTACACAAATTGGCTCATAAATTGGAATGCCAAATGAAATATAACTTTGGTTTTTAATCCTGAGTACTGCAGTGGTCAGGAAGATTCTTTGTGTGAGTCTTGGTGGCAGAGTGTGTGTAAAAGTGTGAGTTTTTTTCCTTTTCCTTAGCCTAGCATGAGGTGACAATGTAAAGTTTCTTTTCCTCTTACTGCTAACAATCCACACATTGATGCCTGATGGGAAAAATAATGCTCTTGAGGCTATCGTATTTTTCGTATGTATAGACTGTGGGTTACCTCTGGCTTGAGAGTTTTGTTTGTTTTTAAACACAGGCCAAGTCAAACCCTGTGGTTTAGCAGCAGTGTGTATTGTGTATGCAGACTTAGCAGAAGTTTTATTCCATATTTCCTTCCTTAGTAGTATCCTCGTCTCTTGTGTCTTGTTTATTCTGTGCTTATGAGTTATCTGTAAACTCTTTTTTTAAGAACTTTTTAAGGACTCCAGATTACCTGAAGCAAAGGTTATATATGTGCAAATATAGTGCTTTTATTCTAGGCCTCTGGGATATTATTGCTTTCCAAAATATATGGAGGCTAATAGAAATGGCTGTTTCATGAGGTACCATGTACTGTATGTTACTTTGGGACTATAAAACTTGATTTGCTTGTCAGTCTAAGCAGACCTAGTACACAGTAAACACCCATGTAGTAAATCAAGGTGCCCTGCACTCACCACAAAAGTAATTTTCAGACAAAATATATATCTTGTTCAGTTAGGATAATATGTGCTAAATATCCCCACTATAAATCACGAGTCTGAATCACAGAAGAGTCATTAGTCAACTTGTGGGTATTTTTCCATTTATATTGCCCTGTAAAAGTAAACAGTTATTTTTCACTTTTTTTTTAATCATTTTTGGTTACAAGTTCTATTGGCTTGGGATTTACCAGGAGCTGGTAACTTCTTACTGTTGATACTTTCAGATTTCTAATTGTGCTCCTATAGAGCAGAAAACCAAGATAAAGGATTTATCTTATTTTAATTTTCCTCCACCATCTCCCATTTCATTTTTTTTTTCCCCAGAATATCTCCATGCATAACACAGTTGGAGGAGCAATGGCAGGACCTGGATCTCACCAGCTGACAAATACAAGGATGCCAAACCATGACACCAGCGTTGTGATTCAACAAGCCATGCCATCTCCACAGTCCAGTTCGGTCATTACACAAGCACCTTCCACAAATCGACAGATTGGGTGAGTCCAATTCCATGTTCACATTTCTCCAGTTCTCTGGCTCCAGCAGCTGCGTGGATATTGTTCTTGTGGTTCTTAAGGTTCAGTTGCATGCAGACCAGATGTTGTTCTTATGGTTCTTGGTAAGTTTGCTCTTGATCCTGCCAGCATGCGGTAAGGACCCCTGCAATGTGTTGCAGACTGTGGGGGAACGGCCAGGTTACTACATCTACTCTGAACCTTGCACTTTGGTTCATAAAGGGCAGAGTGCTTTACTTGTTGGGAAGCCCTGCTTTCTCCATCCAGATTTTTGTCTTTATCTGCTTGCATTCAGAGTTCATGTTTCAATGACTGCTCTGGGAAGAAAGATGGAGTATTTCTGAAGCTAATTATTTAACTTCCTTCTGTGTGCTCAGTGGGATTGGGCTATTTCATGTATACTCCATTTAACTGAGGAATGATGGAGGACAAACTAAAAAGTCTATAAAGATTTTGTCACAGAGACCTCTGCAAACAGTTGCTAAATTTATGATGGATCCCTATTTATTCTCATAAATTGACAGCATGGATGCTTATTGTATTGGCTTGAATGCCGGTTGTGTGCTCCCATTTGGAGAACTGTGTGAACAAAAACACCCATGCTTTGTACACATGGTTACTTCCAGCAAACAAGAGATCCTCATAAGCCACAATAACTTGTTTTTAATTATACAGAAACTGCCCAGATGGTTTGAGGGTATAGTTTTTCATCACACAAATCTGAATTTCGTGTGTGTGTTTATGCATGAAAACAAATGGATAAGAAGACATATCATTGGACTAAGAAAGAAGCCACAGTCTAGATTCATTACCTGTCATTTGTAATTTGGTCACATCTACAGTCTCTGTCCCCAGTCATTGTCTAAATAATTAATGAGTCTCTTCAGAGTAAAGCTGAAAAGTGAAGTCCTGTCATTGAAAACTCAAAATCCAGTTATTCTTGAGTTTTCTTTCAAGATTCTTGATGGCTGGGGGAGGATGTAGATCAGTGGCTCTCCATCTCCCAGTGCCATGGAGGCAGGGATGGCCTGTAGCACTTACGGCTCTGGAAGAGTTACACAGCTATGCACAGGACACTGATTCCATCCACTGCCCCGTTTTGTATTCCTTCTCCTCTATTTTCCTTTTTATTAGTATTTCAGGATTTGGTTCTTAGTATAGAAATCTGATAGTATGGATCAGGTAAAAATACTTGATAGATGTGCCTTTGTTACATATTGACAGAACACAGTGTTCACTGAGATTTCAGTGCAATACTCTGCCTGTGAATACAAGATTGTTGTTGTGCTATATGTATATTCTATTCTGTTTAAAGACAGGGCTGGGAGAAAGGGAGAAAGGAAGAAACAGTTTCTTTTTCAGTTTTAGAAAGAAAAACAGACAGTGCCTTTATTTGGGTTAAGGATGATTAAAATCCTGTTCAAACTGTGACTTAATAGGTCTAGTGGTAATTATGATCCTAATTAAAACAAAAAAAAGAAACCCCAAACCAAACAACTTTTAATAGTCAGTTGTGAGGTATTTTATATGGGTCTGTACTTGGCTTCCAAACAATTGTTTCTGTATAATGAGAAAAAAAACTGCATGTGGTTTTGCAAGACTCTGTCAGTCAGGTTTTAGGTTTGCATTGGTTTGGGGCCATGGTGATTAGAATCTCCAAACTTCGAGGGGCTGAGGATAAAAAGGCCTATTTCCTAGTCAGTGGTGAGTGTCTCATTGGGGAAACTTTGTCATGACATATCTTAATTCTCCCTTTTTATTGAATCACACAAACATTTCCTCAGTCTGAGTCTAAAGCTGCTCTATTGGGAAGCAATTGTCAGCATTTTAGTCTCTGTGTGAGTTGGTGTGTGAATGAGACTTATGGTGTGACCTCCAGCATACTCTGTTCACCATTCTTTCCTCTTCCTAGCAGCTTTTGTTTTTCATTCATGGTGTGTCCTAGGAGATAATTGCTGCATTTTCAACTTCATCTTGTTGCCAAAGTGTGGAGCATCCTTGTTGTTTGTTGTTTTTTCCTTCAGTCTTTTCCTTGTGGTGCCTGTTTTATTTATTTAAAGAACATTATCTTGTCATTTCCATTTATCTTCATCTTATCCTTCTAAAAGTCCTAAGAATTATATCTAAGACTCATTAATGAGGAATACAGATTGGGCAATGGTTCTGGTATTAGGCAACTGAAGAAAAATGCAGATGGGTTCAGAAAATGTTTTGGGTGCAGAAAATGTTTTGAGTTCAGAAAAGTCTGGTGGTTTTGGTTTGGCTTCACAAAGTTAAGATGGTTCAGCTTTTTAACAAGCCCAAATTCTGAGGTGCTTAAATCAGTGGTTTTGGGTTGGGTTCCCACCTTTTTTGTTTTAAACATCTGAAGCTGCCCCAAAGGTAGATTAGTCCTTACCATGGAGAATTGTGCCAGGGAATATGCCTTTTAGTGAGCAATAAAACCAACAGAGAGTAACTGGGTAAAACTCTCACTGAGTTCTGTAAGAGCAGGATCAAGCCCTAAAGGTTATATAGAACCATCTTGTAGCAATATTCTGATTTTTATCACAACCACAAATATTTTAGTGTCAGATTATGGCCAAGCCACCTGCAAATGTTTGTGATGGCCTTACTCCAATAAAAACAGGGAACAGCAATGAAAAGTCCTCATTTAGACCCTACTTGTAGGCTGTGCTCTGGTAACAGAGAATGGGACCCACCTGTGCCCGCACACTGTTCATTTCATGGTGAGGAGTGGGTGAGTTCGCAGCAGCTGACATTCCCAAGGGATGTAATTTTCCCTTACTTTAGTCTCCCCTTCTCTTTTTCATCCATCTCCCTCCATTCCTCTCCCTCCCTCCATGCCTCTCTTTTTTCCTGTGCTCTACTCTGGCTCTGGGGGCTTGCGTATGAAATGAGATATTGACAACAGGCATGGGAAAACATGACAGAATGAGTGTTGTTGGGCAAGCCTTATTGGCACAGTGTATATACACATATTGTTTCAGCTATTAAGCTTCAGCTACTACTGAACAGGCATCCAGCCAGATTAATCAGAAAAAGGGAAGAGCATGAAGGTTAATAACTTAAAAAGTAAGACAGGGTGCAGTTCCACTTCCTCCCACCACGTACCTTGGTTGAGAACAAACAGCAGTGTTATTACAGCAAACTGGCAGGTTGGTAAAAAGGTCCCAGATAGCATTTATGTGGTGAGGCAGTCTCTAACCTCCTTGCCATCCCTCCTCCCTGCCCCCAAAGCCTTTAACATGTGGGAGGAATGCTGTAACTAGTAACTACTTGTGCTGATGAAAAATCAGTTGAGGAACACTTAGCGGTGAAGGGTGTCTTTGGCTGATTAATAGCACCTCATTTGGAGATAAGATGCATGGAGGAAAAACAGTAAGGCATATGGAGGAAGGGAAGAAAAAATGATATAAGACATACATTTGTCAAAGATATAGAAAGGCAGATAAGCTGAATCAGCTTAAGATATGGGACTGTGAACTACGCTGTACAATAGCAGTGCTTGTCTTCTTTTTTTCAAGTAACTGTTTTTTCCAGTGATTGAGTTCAGCAATGTAAGTGAAAACTATGGTCAGACAAATTGGTGATAGCACAGTACATTGGTTGCTTTATCTGGACATGTTTTCTGCTAGGTGAGGTGTCTTTTTCAGACCAGCAAAGTCTGTAGGCGGCTGCAGCCTAACATCTCAGCACTGCTGCAGAAAGTAGCCTGCTGCTGTTTTTCAAGGTAGTAGCAGACATAACTGCTAATTATTCCAGCTTGAAACTTTCTAGTACAGCTCTGAAGCCGAAAGGGAACATGAGAGGATTGAGGGTTGTCACACATGGGACTAACAGAAGTTCAGTGACATAATGAAAAGCAACAGACTCATTGTGACTGGCCTTGGGGATTTGCAAAATGAGAAATCTCAGATGTAGTCTTAATCGGGGCACCTAAGAGGACAGAAGAAAAAGGCTCCTCTGTGGCAAGCGCAGGGTTTTTACCATAACAGCAAGCTATCTGAAACTGTAGCTGCTGGTTCAGCTGTCAGAGTATCCTTCTGTCATCCTTTATAGCTCAAAGAAACAGAAGAGACTCCTGTAAGAGATGTTCACAGGTTCAAGTTCTGGAAGGCTCTTGGAATAGGCTGGTAGCTCTGAAGGGTAATTGTACATTGCCAGATAAAGTTTCGCTTTAAGCTCCTAGTAAGTTGGAGGAGTGTATGGCATCAAAGAGACCATGGAATTACGTGTTTTTATTTAATACAAAGACCAGTTCCCTTTCCAGGAAACCTGGATAAAAACCTCTGTTACAACTCATGTATTTGATCTGAAACACCGTAGTACGTTGTGAAATGAGAAGAAATGTGCAGTGAGAGGTGAAGTATCAAAAAACCTCTCGGTTACTAGATGAGGTCTATTCCATAGCCTTGGTTGTACAGGATGCAAGAACATCACTGGAAAGGGAGGAAAATTGAGAGGTGGGAAGAAAGAGCATCTGACAGTGTCATTTTAGCCCTGTATTTTTTTTTCCCCCCTGTCTTTGTACTCAAAGGTGGGCTTTATTTCCTGTTTAATGTTCCTGCTTCTTTTCCTTCTGTTTATGCTAAGATATGTTTTCTATAGTCCCTTTTACCACACTGACCTCAGCCAACCTTAACATGGAATCCCATCAAGCCAAATGTGTGCAGCAGCCACAAGTCTCTGGGAAGCTCAGGTGAATTACTCCAGGAAATTATTATGAGTGAGGGATTCACAGAGACAAGTTGTCTCATAGCTCACAGCTAGTAGGCAGGGTTATTAGGGAGTAAAGGAGTCTGATGGATCTTCTCAAGCCATTTCATCCCTTTTAGCTAGCCACTGCCTACATCTGCACATTGACCTGCAGATGGAACTGTGCCGCTCTGTGTGTGACATTTGGAAGCTCTGTCTGCTCCCCAGCCTCCCCTGTTGTTTGCATCTGCATATTCAGGAGCTGCTGACTCAATCTCTCCTGACACCGCTGAGTCAGGAAGAAAAAGAGTGAACAGCACCAATCTATGTGTCAGACATAGTACAAAGGGATGATTGTTCACAACATCTCTCTTCTATCTCAAACTATATACTCCTATGCCTTTCCAGAAACTTTTGTTGTAAGGTCTAGAGAAGGGTTGGAAAGTACTGACATACATCAAGCTGACTGAAAGGTGAATCATTAGGCAGGTAATAAGTAGCCTGTCAACAAGGAATGGAGAAAGTTTAGTGTGTTTCTTATCTAACTTGAAGTCAACTGTTATCCTAAAGTTACGTGCTTGTTTTACGTAGTGGTTAAATTTATTAATGAACATAGTATTCTGTGCCTCATACTTTCTACTTGACAAAAGTCCTAAGCTTATTAGAAATGTTGCTTGTTCACAGCAAGAGCAGAAGATAAAAAAGGTGTCAAGGATATTGTGCAACTTGCTGGCCACTGACTCTTATTAGGATTGTTACCTTTTGCTACGAACAGAAACCAGCCCCCTCCCTCTCCTGATGGCTGTTTCACATATGCAGCAACACCACAAAAGCTAATTCTTGTGCAAGTGTTTTCTAAGTAATGAATCATGACATTTCCATTCTGGAAAACTTATTCTGCCCAAAAACTATAGGAAAGAGAGGTCAGGATAGTGTATTGCACCCATAACTGTACCTGAACAGAAATATTGAGCCTTCATAGGTGTAGGCTGGCTCTCGCATCAGAGTAAGCCATAAATAGGACTTCAATATGATGTATGGAACTTGGAGAATACAGCATTGATTGCTTAATTTTAGTAGTTGTTATCTCTTATGTACCTGACATATATCTATATATATAATACACACTGCATAAATCTTTAAAGGTGTCACCAAAATTTATAGTCTGGTTTATATAATTCTCTGAACTAAAACACATGTAAAATTGTTTTTGGATGGAAGAGAATCTCAGAGTTGCAGCGGGTTTGATGAGACTGATTGAGCTTTCCTAATCCAGAAATGATCATTAGAGCTCTGCATGCCTGAATTGCATAGCTCTGCTCTTCATCACAGATTTGCGCATAACATGCTCCGGTGCACGATTCCAGTATGTGTTTTATCCAAGTGTCAGCCTGTTTGACAGGTAACTAAGCCACACTACAACACTAACTCAAACAATAAAGGCTTTGTTTGGTGTAAGGCTTTTTAAACATTTAATTATTTTCTTCTATATTGAAGAGACTAATTTACGTACTCCAGAGAAAGAGAAAAGGTTTGATGCTGCCCCTCACCGCATCAGTTCAGAGAAGAGCTTAAATGTTTGCTTGGAGTGGCACAATGGCTGTAATGAATGAATAAAAAATGAAGAGCATTATGTGCAAAGAACTGATAAAATTTTATCTGTTTCAATGAGGGAATTGTCATTGATGTGCCAATTGGCATTGGCTGAAAACCAATGACAGTATTTCAGAGAAAAATAGCCTGAAGCGAAAAAGCATAAATTACAGACTCTGTGTAAAGTGTATGGGTCCTATTTTACCACCTGTAGAAGTAGGCCTCCCCATTAGTTGACAAATTGAGGTTTAGAAATCAGTGGCACAGTATGGTCCCCTGTAAGGCATATATATGGTTTTATTTATACATACTGGCCAGCCAAATATGCATTATAGAAAACCAGCAATCCCAACCTCAAAACACAAAAAAAAATCCCCAATTTAAATCAAAAGTATAGATAAATCTGACACCACCACCAAAAAGACTTCTTCTAAACAAATGAAATGATGCTTTATTTAGAAGGAAAAAATAATTAAAATGCATCTGTCATTTTGAAGATCTTCTAGCAAAGTTTCACATGGTAAACCATAACCTAAAATTCTCGTAGCAATTTTTAGTAAAAAATTTCTGAGGTGAACAAGAAACTGGTGGCTAGAGAAAACCTGCAGGTAGATTGAAACGAGTTCATTTTGATGAGTGCAGGAAGAGTGCTCCTTAGAAGAAGGAACAAATTAGAAAACATGATTTAGAAACATATGCTGTTATGAGCATCTGAATTCTGCCAACAGAGACTTTTACTCTGAGCTCATATGAATGAAGTGGAATTTTGCCAGTAAAAGAACGGGTTGTGTTACTCTGCTTGTAGGATCCAGGTCCTAATTGGTTTATGAAATGAAGGGGGCAAGCTCTGAGCTATTACCAGACTCCTCTGCTGCAAGTGAAGTGAATCGCAGCTGTTCTGATAGGGTCCATAAAAGCTTGGAGAGGTAATAAAATGTTTTCACTGGACAATTCTCCAAATGAGTGAAATCCAAATCCCTAGACTATTTGACAATTGTTAGAGAATTGTACATACTTCCTGGGGAATTCTGATTTATATTATGCTACTTTAAACGATGGCATCCAGGCTGACCAGTGCTGTAAATGTAAGGGCTCAAAGTAACGTTCTTACTCCTTTTTACAAATTGAAATGCAATATGTAGATGTCAAACATCTGATAGAAGAAAAAGTTGTGCTTGTTGTTGATTTTTCTGCCTTTCCTTGCTTGTGTTTTCATACTTTCCTTCTCCTCCATCTCTTGCTCTTTTCTTGTTTTGTTTTGGTTTTGTTTTTTTTTTTTTTTTTCCAGATTAAAAAAAGGCATCATTAGCATCAAATGACTATAGACAGAAATTCCAGTGCTTTTAATCCCTTGATTTCTGTCATTAAAATAGTAGCTATTGGTCTTTGTAAGTTTTCTTCAGGGAACTTCTAACCAGGTCTAGAAAGTTCTAAGTCAGATATGTTATCATGACTAATTTTTTTTTATTTCTTGACCCCCAAAATGTGATTTCCCAGGCAACGACAGGATAACCCCACCTTTCAAAGTAAGATGACCTAAAAAGGATACAAATGGATAACATAATGAGAAATGTCTTAAAGAATAATGAATTGGGTTATCAGGTTTCCAGTTAAATCTCAGCTGCTTGGCCTTGAAGCATACACTGCTGTGAGCATCCACTTTCACACTGTAGCTGGACATTTATACAACATACCATCAAAGCTTCTCTGTTTAAATTAGTCCTTGTATGGCAGATGTTGCTTGTCTTATCTTTGATAGGCTGCTGCCTTTTGGTGTCTAGAGAGTGACCACGGTGTTCCACTTCAGATGCAAGGTGCTGTCTGGGTGGCCCTCTGATTCTTTAAGCATTGAGGAAGCAAGAGCTAGCTACAGTCGAATATCTGTCTTCCTTTTCTGACAGATGGATTCTCTTATCACATGTCCCTGGCTTGTAACATGCAGTAAAGTTGTCCCACAAAATGCATAGGAAGTGATTTATGAGGTGCACAGATCTGAATGGTGATGCTCTCCTGGAGCATCTGGGCAGAGCTGCATGAACAAAGCTTTCCTGATATGCTCATGGGTAAAGCTTGTGTTCTCAGCAGGTGTTTTGTGCTGTTACTAGAAACTGCCTCGGAGAGATGAACTGCTGACTTAATGTGCCTGAAGGAATCTCTCTTTGGTTATGCTGGACTTCATTAATTCATTATTGCTGCAAGTTGTTGCTGTAACTTTCTGGGGCAGCCTGAGTAAGAGTGCATTATGAAAGTGAGCAAAAAGCAGCAGCAGTTTTAAAATATTTAGTCAAACTAAAGTCCTTGTTAAACTCAACAGGCTGTTACGGATGGCTATTCCTGGTTGAAATACTGCTATGTTTGAAGACATGAACTGGAACTGGTAAACAAAGGAGACCAAATATGGACCAATTTCTTCTTATTATCTCACTGTGTGCTTATCTAGAGTGGTTTTGTCTGAGATTACATTGCACAGATATTATACTAAGTCCATATTGAAAATACGTGGTCAGTAAGTTATACCAGAGATGGTTAATACATACACCAAAGAGTTGAGTCTAAAACTTCACATCTTTACAATTAATTTCCTTTTTAGTTTGTTTTAATTTCTTCTTGCTCTGCAGTCCATTCCAGGCCCACAGAGGAAAGAGAACTAGAGTGTCTTTGAATTGATTCTGATCTATAGGGAAATAAAATAGGAAGCAGAATAATACTTCTACTGTGAAGTAGCAAAGGAAGCTGGAAGAAAGCAGTCAGTGAGTGCCATACTAAATGGATGTGGAGAAAAATATGGGTTCTGGGCTCCACAACAGGGAAGAAAATCCATACTTGCTTCCAGATTTTCTTCTGGCCTCTATGTAGTTCTATTGTTCCAATGAGAAATTTGTGACTCAAAGGATTTATTCAAATTCTATATAAAACATAATAGGCAAAGTTCATTCCAGAAGTTATCAAGTGGAGCTATATTTCTCTGTTGGGAAAGCTGGGGTCCCTTCCAGTCTGGTGTTTTTCTGTACACAGCCTAGTAGCATGGAGCTTTTTGTTGCGTGTTAATGCAACATAAAGGGTTGTGGGGCCCTAAATAAAGCAAATGCTAGAAACAATATTGGACACAAGCAGAACATATAAATGTGGAGAGAAGCTAAAACCCCATATATAAAGGAAAACAGAGGTTGAGAATAAAACCAAGAAAACCCATTTCAAAACTTAAGGGGAAAATATATTTTTTTTTTTTTTTTTTGAGGAAACATTCTTGGAAATGTTCAATTTTCCTTATGACCAAGTCACAGATCTATAAGATGTGCTCTTGAAGGGAGTGTAAATGACTTCAAGCCAAAAAGAACTATTCCATGTTGATAATAAAGCCCCACCACTGAGATATACATTTCCTTCTTACTCCTCCTGCTTGCTGGTATATGAACAGGAAAATAGAGACACCCCTGCCATGTTTATAGGTGACCTTGTTATTTGTATGATGGACAGAGAGCAACAAGCTGCATTGCCAACATTGCTATTGGAAAAACCTGGAACCAATTAAGGGACCTCATTTGTTAGTCCTCATATGCTTGCCGATGGAAATTACTTGGGAATTCTACTGGTACAGAACAGCGCTCTGTAACAAAACTGTAGAAAAATGACAAAGGCAGTAACAGCTTTGTGGAATAGGACAAAAAATGTTAACGTGAAAAAATTTACTACATTGGCTTAAAAAGTAATTTTTTTTTTTTTAATTTTTTTTTTTTTTTTTTTTTTTTGTCTTCCAGTGGGGAAAAGAGAATATAATTTGCCTGAACTAGATGATGACTTGTAATACTTGTAATGTTTTTACTTGTTACTGATTTACTTACTTCAATGAAACTTCTGAATTCCAGTGGAAGCTTCAGTTGAGTTATTTTCAATATTGGGTTATTTTATTACTGTGTTTGCTGAATGTTCCTTTCTGTGGTGTCTTCTTCCAAGAACTGTGAGCACTGTGAATCTTTTTCATGCCTTTTTTCAAAATTGTGGCTACCTGTTCCAAGAGCAAGAAAACAAGCTACCCAAGCAGAGGGACTTCTAAAATTTCAGCATGTTACTCCTTTCCTTCCTCCATTTCTCCTGAGCTGTCTACTTAACTCCAGATCTGCTCCCACAGGCTGATATAAGTCTTTGTTTGCAAGCTGGGTTACAAGGTATGAGGTGAGTACACCTGTTGTACAATGCCTTCCTTGTGGTTGCTGAGATATGATGTGCTATTCTGGGTAGGAAGCAGAAGCACTGTTTCACTCCAGAAAGGCATATGGCACAACATGGTGCAACAGAGAGGAGAGTTGATGAGCAAATAGTGAGTCATTGTCATTAAGGCAACGTAGTGTATTGTCAAAGATAAAAAAATACAATCCAAAATCAGTTGAAGATCAATCTTTGGATATTTGAGACTTTGTCGTAATTTCTGTTTGCAGTCACTTCTCTATCATGTAGTGTGTGTTGAATGCGCTCTTTGTTTTGACATTTGCTGTGATAGTGCAAGGCATGTACATATGCTCATGCAGCTCTTCTAGCACTGCATCACTTACAGTTGTACCTAGATGTTCTCCTTTCCTGGGGTTCTGTAGTTTTGTAGAATTCAAGAGGACATGATCTTTCACTGTAAGCTGTGATATTTCTAGTCCTACTTCAGTGGTAGCTCCAGGGTTTAAAATTGCATCCTAAAAATGAACTAGGCTAAAGGACCTTTACTGTCAGGAATAAAGTCATGTACTGTAACTGAGGGTAATCAGTTTGGATCACATTTGCAGATTCTTTGTATTAGCTTTATCAGGTCAGGCCATCAGAGAACTGATAGACAGGTAAGACCAAAAGACCTCTGAACCCAATTAAAGTTGTACCACAAAGAAATTAAATTCATGTGGTTTACATTTCAGAAAGTTACATTTGGTGGGATGTACTTACTTTTATTCTGTAACCTAATGCAGACCATGTGAACATTTGAAATGCTTTTAACAGTTAAACCAGCTCAAATAACACAGAACCAGAGCAGCAATAAAGAATGAATTAAGACCGATTGCAACTACAGCCAAATTCTTTTCCTCTTAAAGAAATATAAATGAGTGATATATTTAAAAACTACCATATATATATAGTAACTTTGTCCTCAGCTTTTAGCATGACAATAGCCATTCTCTTATCTTTTAGAATAAATGTTTGGCTTAAAAAACAAACTCAAACCCACAGTGTTTTATTTGTGGTGTTTCAGGGTGAGTCTAGATGCACTGTGGAACCACTAATATTCCTGCTGATGCATATAGTTTGGAATCGGTCACACAGCTCTGAGATAATCCTGAGGAGCTGACACTTAAAATACTTGGCAGAATAAGACCATGAATGTGTGAGGGTAAGAAAAGGTGTTTTAATTGCAGTTCTCTTTCTTAAAACCTATATACGTATGTGCAGCTTTTCATTTACAATGCTCCTTCCTTGCTGACATTAGACAGGCTTTATATGTGGACCATATAGAGGTTCAACTGCTGCAGACTGGTATGTTTGCAGTTTCTCTGCTGAACAAAGAGACTGAGTGGAAGTTATGGAGCCTACAGAAGACCTGACTGGAGTTGGACAGTGTCAAATATGCCTATGGTGTTGGGAATAGAGATCAGACCCACAGTTCTTGTCTGCGTATATTCTATCCTGAAGGAAGAACTTCCTAGGGCCTCAGGAAGTTCCTAGGTATCTTTTCTAATATCTCCAAGACACTGAAATACAAACCTTGTGCCATTCTGATTTTGTCATAGAGCCTGGGTTCCTGACTTCGGAGCACCACCGCTGTCCTGAGTGGACATAGCTCCTTTCCCCCATCAGCTGTCCTGATGTGCCTGTGTAAAACAGCTTTCCTTTTCTTGTCTGCTCCCTGCTTGGAGCTGGCTGCCCTGTTGTCTTTGTCCCTTTCTTTCTCGTAGGCTTTTGGGGCTGATGTGGCAGAGAGTGCATTCAAGCATAAGGCTTTCAATTTGGCATGAAACCAGAAGTTCTGTATGACCAAGACGTTTTTGTGGCTACTGTTCTTTCCAGAGGCCACAGACAGCAATTCAAAAGCTCTCCTCCTCCCTATGGGGTGAACAACTTGAAGATCTGCTCTCATGCATACTTTCCAGAAGCAGACAATTAATAGAGCAAAGATCTGTGGTGGTTTTCTTGCTTTTAAAAAATCTTGGTTAAAAACATGGCAAAATACTTGTTTTCTGTAAAGGAATATCCCTTGCATCACTATTCCTGGGCAGTGGCTGATGTGCTGCTCATGAAATGCAAGTTGTTTCCAAATGTTAATGCAGGGATCTGGAGTTACTGTTGCTAATTCTTAGGAGTGGCAGCATGAAAAAAAGTCCCCATCAGCACCAGTTCACAGAGACTTATATCAGGACCAGAACTGGTGGAGTGGAAGGAGATGTACTCCCTGTTCTCTCTCACTTTTGTTACTTCCTCACCTTGCAGGAATGTTGAAGTAAATAGGTTCCTCTGATGCTAGATTTTGATCGTTTGATGTAACTAAATAACAGGAATTTTTCTGAGTGTGTAGTTCTTTGCCACAGAAATAAAGAATGATAGTTTTGTGTAATCACAGCTGAAATAATGTACTGTTAATTTCCTGTAAGCTAAATGTACTGCAGAAGATGCTTTAAACAATGTTAAGGAAAACCAGAATGCTTATACTAGACCTTCTCCAGACATTATGATAATCTAGTCCCACCCCCATTGCAGAGGGGTTGGACTAGATGACAGTTAAAGGTGTCCTCCAACCCAAACCATTCCATGATTCATAGCAAATTTAAATCTGAGTTAATTATCAGACGTGGTTTTGTAAAAGCAGTAGAATGCTAATATACACATGAAACATAACAAAAAGTAATTTCCTTCCACTTCTCAGAATCAGGATAAAACAAGAGCTCCTAAACATTAAGATTTGTTTTAAAAGAATTCAACATATTCAAATGTAGGAAGACTTCAATTTTCTTTCTCTTTTTTTTTTTTTTTCCAGTTAAAATGTGTTTATTAATGTCCTGTTGAATCAGACATTTACAAATCCTGCAAGCACTGGTTTTTCCTTTGAAAAAGGATTGTGCTTTGGTTATTTTTTTTTCTTTTCTCATTCTGGTTAATTAATTGTATTATGATATCCCCCAAAGACTCTAAAACAGAATCCATTCTTTGCAAAATACTCAAAAAATGGGTTTCATGTCAAAAGAAGTACAAGCTTACAATCCTCTCCTTTGTCTTCAATCTCTCTATTACATGCTTCCTTCTGTCTCTTTAGTAGGTATCCATTCATTCATCATCTTGTGTGTGTGTGTGTATGCGTTTTCCTTGTTTTCCCTAGGCTGGGCTATGCAAACTGTCTTGCTGGCAGACAGACTCTGAGGAAGCTTTCCATCCTAATTCCTTTTCGTTAATGAAAGTTACGAACCACTGCCAGCGTGCATACTGCCTGTAAACAGAAGTAAAATGAAAGCAATACACTTCCCTAATCCCCCTCCTTCAATGGAGTGAGTTGGACATGCAACAGATAAAAGTATCACTATGACGGCAAATGTTGGAGGCATATCCATGCAGACTAAATAAGACAAAGTGTTTTAGAAAGGAAGACAATTAAGATTCCTCATACAGCCAAAGACAGTCCTTTTGCTTCTCCTTAATGGAAAGAGCCTGCTGAGTTCCATGAGTCCCTCCATGGCCTTCAGTGGTCAATCTGCAACAGCTTCACAGAGCAGCTGGAAAAATTATTAGAGGCTATAGAAAAGTACTGCATGTGCTTTCATACCAACAAATGTGAGCTCCTCATTGGGGTAGGAGAGGAAATCTATTATGCCATACCCTGAAAATACCTAGCTGTTATGAGCAGGGACACACCAAACAGAACCCCTACATTGTCCATCAATCCTTTAAAGTCGAAACCTTTCACAAGTAACTTCCACCTGGTGTTCTTTTTAGGCTCTTAGAACAGGTTGCTCCAAGAACACTTCATATCTTTTTCTTTTTTTCTAACAAGCCATTAACAGCAGATGAAGAATAACACCCTCCTCACAATTAATGCAGCCTGGGGCCTAACCAGAAAAATCATTATTTCCAAAAAGTCCTATTGACAGAACTGCTGTAGCAGCCTTTCAAAGCTGCACCCACATCCGATGACAACAACAATAAACTGCTGTGCTATTTTTCTTACCTCATAAAGTTGTCATCTCAGCATAGCTAAACATCTTAGTTGCCACCCAGCCCGTAAACATCCTTTATGTGGCGAAGGTTATCAAATAGGTCATTGAGAAGCAGCTCTTACATTATCTAAAGTATTATCTAGAGCCCTCAGATTTCCTGGAGCCCTTTCAATCTGGTTTAAGACATGGTTATGTTACAAAGACACAGCTATTTCTTGGCTATTACTAGTCTCCCTGATTTATTAGCTTCTGCTAATGGATAAAGACTAAGTGCTCAATCAGATCTGACCTCTCAGACATGCTGGCTGTCAGAGTGCCTTTGCTGGTCACCCTGTCTATTTTGCTGGTGTCCCCCTAGGAAAGCATAGCAATCTAAGAAGGAGAGTGCATTTCCTTTGGGTTACTAGCTTTAATTCTGTGCTCTTCATGACTTCTTACATCAGTTGTGGAATGCCATGCTGCTGCTTCTGGAAACAGGACCAAGTGCTCCACTGTCCTAATCCCCTTCTAGGAGGCACCCTTTTAAAGATGTCTCCAGTTGGACAGGTAACAGTCTGTGCATCATTTACACCAGTGTGAGAAACTTCTTTAGTACTTACTTGCTATGCCAGCCTTTAGCTTGCTGGCTGCCAGTTATTCCATTCCCAGCTTTCTTTAAGACTACTAAAACAAGGAGGCTGCACTTTCCTTTTCTTTACAGATTCCTTTTAGAGGTTCTGTAATTGAGTTTTTCTGATATTAAAATTGAGATTACATGAAGTATGGATGTCTTGAACTATTAAAAATTGAAGTCTTGAGGGACACTATCTCTAAAGATCAGTTTTCCTTATTTAAAAGCAGTATATTCCCAGATTCTGAATCCCCTAAAAAGACTTCTCTCTCTGCTCAGCCAAGTGCCTGCACCTCATCAGCAAACAATAGGAAAAAAATCAAGTAGCAGGATCCTGCCCAGTTCACATTTATTTAACCCTTTGTCACCACTATATTTTTTTCACCAGGCATCCTCATTCTGTGTAAAACAGATGCTAGGTTTTCAGGTGCCAGAGAATTAATCTTATTAGTAGTTTCTATTTTTATTGTCAGAAGAACTTGGGTACACTCTCCTCTCTGGCCCAGTAGGTCAAGGGGTTCAAGTTCCCCACTGAGGCTTGGAGCAGACCTCAATGCTGACTCTGCTCTTCAGCCTGGGAGAGGGGGAACATACTGCACTGGTATAGACCCTGGATTTCCAGTAAGACTTGAATATGAGGTCTCCTATCTTTTTCAAATACACTCCAGGTAGAAATTACTAAACTACTTCCTCATTAGGGTATTTGGGGGCTTTATTTTATTTGGGGGCTGTATTTTGTACAATACATACCTGGTTCCCTGCACCGCCCTCCCTCCCGAGGGATGCTACACATCTCTATCTGCCTGTTTGTGAGTGTTGTATGTATTAGGGCACTGTAGAATGATGCAGTGTTGTAGTCTACCACCCCACTTTGTTAAGCGTGCTTTTTTATTTGAGAAAGGAAAATGTAAAAGAAGAAACTCAAGAGAAAAGAAAAAAAAAAAGGAGAAAAGCTTAAGTGGATGCATTACCTGACAGCTTTGTTTGGACTCTCTGAAATTGTTACTTCTGTAGTAAGATTAATGTATTGGGCATAAAAGCCAAATGTTGGCAGCTGCACTTCACTCCTTTCAAACAATAGGAAGTTGGGAGTTAGTGTACCCCACACCAAGCGCCAGCTTTGGAGAAGGGAGGGCAGTAAGGCTAACTCACCACACTGCTGCCCAGCAGGGAGGTGTCCTCTTCCCTTACATCCCTTGGGAGGGATGGTGTGGAGGCACAATTTTAAGTATCAGGGAACAGGGCCATGCACTTGAGGTACACTAGACTGACATACTGGCTTTGGACTAATAGTAAGTAAAAAAGTTGATGTTGGAAATGGGAAAGAACAATGAATCCAAACTTATTTTCATAGGGTGATGGCTGAGCTCAAAAAAGGGGAAAGGATGGGAAAAAAGCTAAAAAAGATGTTTTCTTTGGGCTTTTCCTGGAACTGTCCCTTTGTCTTCACTAAGTGGAAACTTCAGGAGTTCATCTCAGTCTTTCACCCACCACTCCTCTGTGCTGGGAGAAAGCAGCAGAGGGTAAGAACGGAACAGTGCTTGTGCTCAAGTGCTTCCAAATGTTTCACAACTATATGCATTTATCTGTTCTCACTCTCCACCCCATCACCACTCCCTCCACATAAAAATCAGAGACTGAATTCAGGCATCCAGGCAAGAAGGAAACATCCTCCTCTTTTTGTACAAACCTGTGTGTCCCAGTGCAGTGTTTCAATGCACTACGACTCAGCTAGGACAAGTTGCCAAAAGGCAGTATCAGAGAGGTGCTGAAAGAAATGCCATTCAAAGATTTCCCGTAAAGACAGGTCATTCAGCGTGGGAAGCAGGCAATAGTTCTTTCTGAGTTCATGGATATAGGGAGCCTCAGTGAGACTGAAATGAAGGATTAGCAAAATTATCCTCCCACTGTACCCCCTGCCTTCGATGCAGAACCAGCAGTTACTTTCTCTACTCTGTATGCAAAACAAGGCTGAAATATGATATTCAAATTATTCCCAAGGATGCATCTGCTGAAAAGGAAGGCACGAGCCAGATCCTCCCTTGTGCTTGTTCTTTGTCACAGTCTTGAATTTTGGATCATTATAAGGACACAGAGAACACAGTAATTCCGAGCACTGCTAGTGTTTCAATGAGTGCTGTTATCAATCATTTAAGTTCTCACTCTTTCTTAATATATTTGGATAAGTAAAATTGCCAATAGTGCAACAAAATCAGCCAAAGTCAGCCCACAGAAAAAACAATAGGATTGAATGTGGTCCATTGTCTATTTCTGTACAGTACAGAAATAGTAAACCATCATGACAGTATGAGAAGAGCTCATGCTTGGATGAAGCCATGGCGCAATGGATGCAGGGCTTATAAATACAGCTACAATACTGCAGTACTGCTTTGATGTTGGCTACTTGAATGGCTTTGTTGCCTAGTCATTTAAGTGCTCTACTTGCATTACCAATAAAGGTAAAGAGAACAACATCTGATTAGCTGTTACATTTTTATGTGCAAGATCTCAAAACTCTACAAACCCAAAACTGAGAATGTAAGGGCTCTCAGAAAGATACCAGAGCTGCGTGCCCAAACTAGGATGCGTCTTGTCACAGCATTGCCCACAAGCGATTTCCTCACATCTCTCATAATATAGGGTTTGTTTAGTGAAGTGCCAGCTTTCACATTTCTGCACCTGTAGATGTTTATCTCCCACTTTTCAAAACATGTAGCATTCTCACAATCAGATGTGAGAAACATGTGACTCAATAATTCTCTAAGAAGAGCAAAATAGTGTTTTCTTGTTTTTATTTTTTCTGGCTCTATTCAGCAGTAAGGCACAAACAGTAAAATTGATAATAAAAGCTTTTTCATCTTGTGGAGGTACATTGATACATGCTTTCAAGTCATGTTATCAAGGCCTTCTCTGTGTCCATGAGTAATGTAAGTTTTCTTTTTAAGTGGAGCATGAAATTCTTCCAGTATCGGTATTTGAAGAAAAGAAAGTCATGTTGAGGCTCATGGTAGTAATGCTAGCATTCAAACTGAAGAGATAATAATGGAAGGCCAGAAAGGGTCTCTTATCATCTTGGCAGTACTCAGTTACCTCTTTTCTCAATGTCTATCTTGCTGCTGTAGTTACTTTCCAGCTCTACTCGTGTGGCTTTTCACATCTTTTTCGCAAATTGCAGAACCAAAGGAATTAGTATCGATGAGTGATAGGAAGAGATATATTGAATGGTGTGACTTAACTGAGATTTCATGATGCTATTCTACAGTTTTGGTGCGGACCTTCCAGTAAAGTTTCTGGGTTCACTTTACTGGTAGTGGCAGCCGTCTCCACTAAGGGAGCTGTGACTGGGTGAAGGGCTGCTGCCTAGATATCTGTTTTCACCAGCAATTAGTTATGCATGAGAAAAATAATGTGTTACAAATGCTGGTACCTCTTTACTCCTGATATTTCTGTAAGTGCAGGATGTGTATGTATTTTCTTTCTGTTTAACAGTGGCAAACTGCAGTTGCAAGGAGGGTGAATATAAATTATGTTAGCTACTCCCAAGGTCTTTGGCATTCTACTGGAAGCCTGTCTGCCATCTGCATTGGCATGAAAGGTAGATCTCATTGAAATTGGGTGCTTGCTTTTTATTGTTCGTTTGCCTACCCCTATTAATGAGCTTTCCACCCACAGGACATGAGGGAATAGAAAAGATGGTGACCCTGTATTAACCTGTGGTCTTTCAAAGAAAAAGGGGGAAAAAAAGGACTTGAAATAATCCTTACCCTGGCATAGGGATGGCTGGAGTGCTGCAGCTGAGCACAACCTACGCTTTTGGGCAGGGAGGGACATGGTCTGGCTGACATGCTGGCACCGGCAGCCTGCTGAAGGACCCATGTCCAACCTCCCTTGGCTGGAGGGGAATTGACTGGGAGGGTCATCAGGCCTTTGGGGATGGGTGGGAGAGAGGAACAGCCTGTTAGAAACACATGGTAAAAGGCTTCCATCTCTCAGCTTTGGAAAAGTCTTGAAAAGCAAAGTCCCATGTGTGTGGTGTTCACATAGTAATGCACAAAAAAATTTGGCTGGGACGTAAATTAATACTTCTTTTTTTAATGAATGTATGTGTTAAAACTTGTGTGGAGAATTTGAAGGACAGTTAATATAGCTCCAACAAATATCTCAGTGTTTTACTGGAGAAATAATTTGGAAGTCAACTACTTCAGCTGGTTCTTAGTGCTGGTGATACTATTGGCAAAACTTTGTTGGTTTCAGTGTAGCTGGGACTTCTCTGTTACAAACTATATCCTTTTTTGTGGAGCAAGTTGCCATAATCAGATTTACCAAGACCATCAATTTTTGTGAGAGCTGAGCACTGTCATCTGCATTTTAAAAGGTCGTGCACCCAAGAAGAACATTTTGTGCTGTGTAAATGAATTTTTCTTTAGCAGAATTACCACAATATTTTTTTTTCAAAGCAGAACGTGCTCTGTGAAACACAGAATAGCACAGGACACAGGATTTCTGGGCTATGTCACTGGTCAAGAGAATTTTTTATCAGTTCTGGCATAGGGACATAGATATTTTCTTATATTTCTTGATCTTGTCATTGACAGATTTCCCTGAACCACCTCTGCTTTTCTTCTCTATTTGTGTCTGCCCTTCTCTAGTCAAAATCAAGATGTGGATTTCTTCCAAGTGCCTTTGATGTGCTTTTTTCCTTTCTTTTATTCTGGTTGCTTCTTTAAAGGGTTGATAAATCTGAAAGTTAGAAGAAATTAAAATATTGAATTAAATCATGTTATCCTGAGCAGAATGAAACTAAATTATTGTTTTAAATTTTAGAAAATGGAAGATGAATCCTAGAAAATTTATTAAAAGGTGACTTTGATTTGGGAATAAAATTTTAATTTTAAAGAACCAATGTTCTTCTGAAGAATTACTTTTGAGCTGTGACTGAGTTTGCCACAGCTGAATTCTTCCTCTCAGGTCTTACTGAGCCCTACTCTTTCCCTACCCCAAAGCCCAAGTCAAGGAATGATACGTGTGGTGCTTATTGTAGGGTCGGGACCTATGTCTGAAGGTTGTGATTGAGTCAGTACAGGACTTCTTTCTCCCCTGTTTACCACCACTGCCCATTTAACACCGTTTCTGTAACTCTAACTGTGCCCTATATTTTGCTTGAAATCTATGACTGGACTCACTTGTTTTGGTTGTGTCTTGCTTGTCAAAAACTTGGTGAAGGTTTCAAAAGAATTTTTTCATGGGCTGGCACTTGTCAGAAGAAGGGAATCAAGGGAAACTGTAGCAAATTTATGTTCCATAGGAGCTTTTTCCCTCCAGACTTTCTCAGAGCTAGGTGCAGGTCCAACACAGCTGAAATTGGCTGTTTTCAGTGTCAGGACATCTCGCCAGCATGCTGCAAATACTTTGGGATGTGCAAACTTCACACATTCTGCTGACTTTGCAGCTGTACTTACCTGCTTGCAGCAAAGCCCAAGCTACAATAACTTACTACCTCACAGCCGTATTCTATTGTTTTGCAAGAATTTAGGATGTGCAAACTTATGAGTAGTGTCACTGCGTGAGGTCTTTTAAACCACTGAATTGAAGGATATTCTTAGACACTTTACAATGCTTTTAAGAAGTTTTTTAAATTTCACTGAAAATTAATTGATTATATTTTTATAAAACTTCTGAAAATGAGTTTACTTATGTCTGCAGAGTCATAACCTTAATCCTGCCTTTACCTAATTTGATGATCATGTGGTCACATCTACTTATCTACTTCCACATGAACAAACTTATTGCAGTTGAAATCACTGCAGCTAGAGAACTGAACTTAAGTCAGTCACTCGCCTAACCACTGTCTTTAAGCAGGGTAATGCAGTAAAGGTGTAGAAAGCAAAATCTTTTGTGTCATGCTGTAAAGGAACTCCCTCTGACACATCAGTGGGATTGGTATCTAAGTGCCCATGATGACAGCCAGCTGCTGCAGAGCACACTGCCTTGTGCTGGCAGCGCTTTCTTCCCTCTCTACTGTCCTTGCTTTTGTGATAGCAAAAGCAGGCTATCACTATGCAGCACCCTTTATCTCTCTCTATCAGTACCTGCTCCATAGTGCTCTCTGACCTTTTCCAGCCCTGATGTTTCTGAGCTGACAGAAGCTTAGGTCTAGCTTGTGCCAAGCTGGTTTTTTCTGTTCTGTGATGATGATGGAAAAAACACGATATAGCTCTGCCACGCACTGTGCTCCTCTGATCTGCACAGTGAATGACACTGAACTTGTCAGAGGTCAAACAATGTTGAATTGATTTGTAAATAATAGGAACAGTTATTAATAGCAATTAAATTCTTTCATGCAGTTCTGTCATCTCCCCCGCACCTTTTTTTTTTATGCTCAAAGCCAGAAATAGGTGAACAGGTAAAACTGCAGATTTCTACAACATAGCTTTGTTGAAATTAATACCCAGTATCTGAATTTAACTTTCTTTGAGGGCTTGGTTGCCATATGAGATGTTTTAGTTTATGGCACCTACTGAATTTCTTTAAACAGAACCTGTCTTAAAATGAAACTTTTTTCTACTTACTCTGCCCTCCTTCAGGAGCCCAACTGTGGAGCATCAGTGGTGGTTAAGCTTCCTCCAGGCAGCTATTACTCTTGTACTGTATTCTACCACACACATGGGCCACAGCCCACAGCCACTGCTAGGGAGTTAAAACTTGTGGGGCGGGACAGGGGTGCCAGGTTCAGTGCTGTTGGCATAGTGGCACAGGGCAGAGAGGAGCAGACTGGTGGGAGGATGCCACTGCCAGTTGTAGAAGAACTCCGTCATACAGCAGGAATCTCTGCCCTGGGTGACAGACAACGCTGGTTAGAAAAAGGCTAAATGTCAACATTGTTCTGAACTGGTAATTGGAATTTTTCCAAGAGCATTTTAGACACGAGCTTTTTCTCTTCCCAGGCTGCTATCCCTTCTCTGTCTCCTCCTCCTCCTCCTTCCACCACTAACTGCTGTAACTCATTCTGTCAAGTACTGAGTGCTGTCCCTTCAGACCTTCAGATAAATCCTTTACAGCAACAATTTTAAAAGCTGCTGTAGCGTCTCTGTCTGTCTTTCCATCTTGCCTTCCTCCATACTAATTTATATGGTGGTGAGGGGAAGGGGGCTGTGCGTGGGGGGTGGAGTGGTGCAGAGCAGAGGGGTGAGATGTGTTTTGATACATATGGCTTTGCATTTTTGCAGAGGTAGTTAGCACTCTGCTTAGTGACCACAAGTTGATTACAAACACCGTGTAGCACTGATGCTTTGCCAAAATGCTCGGAGAGGAGACCTACTCCCCTTGTCCAATTAGATTTAAAATTTATTATTACTAAAAAGATTTAAAGAAAAATTTATAGCTTGCAAAGAGGGACCCAAATCCCCAGGGCAGAATAAATAAAATAAAAACATGAGAAGTGCATTTATAGTCCTCCTGAAAATAAGAATGCAGTCTTAAAAAGGTGTCCTTAAAATGAAAAATGGATGACTGAGTCGCCAACTGCTACTAACCTAAAAGTTAGTGCTTTTGATAGTTATGGCTGTGCTGCTAACTCTTCGTTAGCAAGGGTATTTGGTTGTAGGATAAGAGGGCTTTATAGAACATTTGCTCCCCTGTGGTTTAGAAATTAGCCTGTATGTGGAATAAGTGAGCAAAGATGGAACGTATTTTCCATTGCCCTAGTTACTCCTATGCATGTGTGTGTGTGTTGGTGTGCTCTTGCATGTGTATGTGTGCATGCACTAATAGCTCTATGGTGATGATGGAGATGATCAAGATGATACAGAATGGAAATACTGTGTGATTTTCTGGAGTCAGCTTTTAGGACTCCCTTTAAATGGGAAAGGCAATGATTTCTGGAAAGCAGGTTTGCCAGCAGGCTGCAGTTAAGACCCTCAGAAGGCATTTACTGCAGAAATGTACATTACAGTGATGTGTTTGAATCTGGAAACAATTTTTTCCACAAAGGAGGAAACACCTTGTCATAAAATCTATTGTAATTTACTTGTTTATTCAGTGTTACGTCTTGATAATAAATTGTGGACTTAGCCTTGTTTGCATTTATGTTAGTGGAAGATTTGAATTTAAATTCAATCTAGTAAAATCAGCTGTAACTAGCTCAAATGCCTGGTGTGAGATTTGTCTTAAAAGGTTTGTACCAGCATTCTGAGTCAGAAGCAGCAGCTGTTCCTCAAGCCATAAGCAGCAATATGAATCCCTCCAGAAAACCTGTAAAATTCTTTCTCTCACATTAGTTGGTCCTTTTTTGGACTTTTCCATACTTTGCCTGGGGACTATATCCTCCGCTTTCCAGTGGTCTCTAGGCAGCAGGAAAAGAAACATCTGGGTAGGATTACAGTGGAGTTTTCCTCCATGACTTGCAGAGAGGCAATGGACAGTGGTGGGGGCAAGAGCTGGAACAACTACATGGGCAGGACTCAGCTCAGTTGCCAGGACTGGTTTTAAGAGTGTCTAGCAATGGGGAAATGAGGTATTCAAACTGATGAGAGCCTTGCTTTTACTCTAGAAAATGGACTATGTTCTTCTAAATAAGCTGTACTGGAGTACTGTTTCCTGCTCTTTCATGGGAGAAGATCTAGGAGGAGTCCCGTTTTGCCATACTGTTTGTTGAGCTGCCCTCTCTGCAGGTGAAATTAAGTTCTTCCCTCTGCCACTGTACACTTACCTCACCATCTTTTTGTTAGCTGGTTACACAGTACTGAGGCAGTTAATGGCTTGTGCCCTGGGGCAATTTCTTGATACTATTAATAATAATCCTTTAAGTGAAATTTATTTTTTTTTTTTAATTGAAAGTGAAGGCAGCAATTAAACAAACCTCTCATTAGGATCCACAGTGGTGTAAAGCCTGGACAACAACAGAAGGAGGTCTCTTAGAGAGATCATAAGTACAGTATCATGCCGTCACCATTTGCTGATTTCAGTTATTTCAGAGTAACACTGGACATCCTTGGCAGGGTGACAGTTGAAATGCTCTCCAGCACTGCGGCCATGAAAACACCCCAAGTATTTTAGGTTAGCTACGTAGGTCCTGTTCTTAACTTTTCATCTCATCAGATACTTTTCTTATTAGAACTTGAGAGCTTTCCCTCTAAGGTAATGATGATGTATGTTAACTCTCCGTGATCAAGTCCTAGCTTGCATGTTTCTAATGTGTTATGACTGTGATCTGTGCAATAGCTGTGCTCCAGCCTTGCTGGGCCATGTGACATAATGGCGTTTTTAATTTCCTCCTTCCAGTCCCATCGTCTGTTAGCATGTAGGAAATTACTTTGTTTTTCATGTTAATTGATAGCATGACCTGTTTCAGCATTCACCATCTCAAAGGTATGCCTGAGATCTCCAGATGACTCACTGACATAAATGCAGATGAGCTAAGGCCATTTGTGTTACAGAAGGGCTGAAAGTTAAAGCAAAGTATCTTGATATCCAAGATAGCCTTTTAGCCTGTAGGACCGTAAGCCCGTGGCTTGCTTTGTTAATGACCGCATTGAAGTCTAGTGGCAAATGGTAGGTTGTAAGAGGCAGCCTGCAGGAATAGTCATGTTAAATTCATGGCCCCTAGCTCACTTGATCAATTGCAAGCTGGTAGACATTTATTTAAAATTTATACCACATGAATGTCTGAGGTAATAGGTGAATATTGTAAAGGGTTTATTTAAAAGAATATTTGACCAGTAGGGTCTTTGGAGATCAAATATTTCATTTTCCAGGGTGTCCTGAGTATTCAGAGAGTAGGAGGGGGAAGTAAAGAGGGATTTGGATAATGTGAAATACCACAGAAAGCAAGATTTTCCAAGGAAAACACCAGGAAGCTTGGTATGAGCATTTAATGTATGCTGGAGTTTTTAAAAGGAAACATTAATGGTGAAACATGCCCTCAAAGGACAAGCCAGCAATAAATTTTGTGTCACAAAATTACCTGTCAGTGAGATTATGTTTAAATAACGTAGAATTGTTCCTGCTTCTTGAGGGGTCGAGAGAAACTTCACGGGAGAGTGTTCAAAGTATTCAGAATTATGTGCACAAATCCCATTAAAAATAATGGGATTTGTGTGTTCAGTCCTCGTCAAATGGCACTGAAAAATGCGGCTGTTGGTTGTTCTTCCCAAAAGCATGGACATAGCAAGGGAGCAATGAAATCCAAATATTTTCTCTCAAGATTTTTTTTTTCTTTATTACCTTCCAGACACGAAGTATCTCACTAGCAGCCTGTGTGTACTGCATCATGATTAAAGCCTGCAGGCAATTGTCCTTTTCTCTTGCTCCAGAGTGGAGTGGGAAATAACAGTAACCACAGAAAATACCACCACAGATTTGACATGTCATTACCTGTGATAAGGGGGAATATTACTGCATAAAGATTCAGCAGGACAGTGAGCATTTTGAATGAATGGACTTCAGTAAAGAAGTATTGGTGTGGGGTTTGGGATTTTTTTGCCCCAAACCTCCTTTCTTAAAAAAACAAGGTCTATGTTTTGGCATATCGTGGATGAGACTGAGTCCTAGTAAATTAGAGAACAGTATAGGGCAGAGAATGCTCTAAAGGTGGAAGGCAGAGGAAGAAAAAGTACACAATTAAGACTTAAATATGACTGAACATGTTGCCATGGGATTTGATCTTATCCTATTTACAAGAGAAAACTTATGACTCATGGGTTCTAAATGATCGAGCCATTACTCATTTATGGAGTAAAAAAAATAGATACCTTTTATGGGATTTTTATAAATAATGATTATTTCCCCATATTTGTGAATACTGAGCAAAGACACACTGCAATCATAAAGCCCTCTGCATGCTCAGCTTCTGTGTAGACTTTTTGAGAAGTATTTAATGTTAAGTGATTATTTCTCTCTTCAGAGTTTTATTCTCCATGGTGTTCTGCTCATTGCTTCTGCTGAGTTTTAACCCTTATTTCACAAAATCATAGAGGGAAACTAGGATAAGCTTTGCCAAAATCCAGATAGATGACACCTGAAGACCCTGTAGTGCAGTTCAGGATGGACACGTAAAAGCTATTTCTTTTTTAACTATTTTCTTCCCATCTAAGCATGGGCAAGTTATGCTTAATTCCAGCGCTGCTGGTTGCCACTGGTCCACAACTGGCTTCTGACTGAGTTCAAGATCAAGAGAATTCAGGATCCTGGAGGTCAATCCAAATTATAAACTCTGCATTTGGAGTTGTGCATGTTTTCCTGGGGGTCTGTATGTGAAGAGAAGAGGACGTGGGAGCAGTGAATGCTACATTCAAATCTTAGGTTACAGTCTACCTATAATGTCTCCCCAGTTGTGTCTGTGTAGCCATTTTCCTCATATCCATGAAAGTATCTCTCTGAAAATGTGACAGATATTCTACAAAGAATTCATGAATGTGAATTCTTGAAGCAGCTGGCCATAACATGGAGATATGTTTCCAAGGCTTTACTTTATACTCTGGAGAGGAGAAACAGTTGAAGAGATATATAAAATCAGTATGGTGATATAACAAAGACACCCCATGGATATAGACAAGAGAAAACCCTTGATCACAGTAATTCTCACCACCTGCCTAGTTGTACAGAGATGCACAGTATATTTTTAGTGAAATTGACATTGGATACCAGAAGAAAGTGGCCTCTAGTTTGTTGTTAAGCCTGTTCCTGTTCCTGTGTCAGACTGTGTGTTTGTTGGAGATTATGGATTTTAATGTACTGGGCAATAAAACCTAGTATTTGTCTTGGTGCGATTCTAGCTGGCCTATGACATCCTAAGTGTTACAATAATTTTCAGACATTTCAGTCATTGCTCGAACTCTTACAGTCAGTCAAGGAGAGCTACACACTGCCCTTGACACAGTGAAACTGTCCCAGATAACAATGAGAACTAGACATTTATATTTTCTCCCCTTTCCTGTATATATACACCTGTACCATTGCATTGCAAGCTATAGGGAATCCTTTGAAGTAAATGGAAATTGCTACCAATGGGAAATGACATACAAAATAAATTTGTAGAGAAAAGAGAGAATGCTTGCAGCCAATTTTGAAAAGAAGACATACAAAACATTCACATAGACTTTGCTGGGATGTTAGCCTCAGAAGCCAGTCAATATTGTGTTCTCTTCCATGGGACATATCTATTAACAGCTCCACAGTCCTTGCTGTGCTAGGTCAAAAAATGGCCACTATTCATCTGGAGCTTGTCATGCTCAACACTTGTTGTGCTTACAGTGTACTGTCCTTACACATGTCAATGCTGCTAATGGTTCCCTGTTAGAGGTGTCATCCTGTTCTGGCACCGTGGCAGTTCTGACGCATTTATATATGTTATGTGCATAAAAGTGGTGCACATCACCTTCCTCAACACAGGAGACTGGGAGAGAAGTGAAATATGGGTTAGCAGTTAGGTGACAGGAGTATGTGGGATGTTTTTTAGGAAACAGTATGGGAATCAGTTGAAATGTTGGAGCTGAGAGGGCCAAGTCATTGCATAGAGGAGCTTCACAGTGTGTGAGCTGTGGGATGTCTCCATTAGTGTGACTTGGAGATGACATCCAAAATGCATTTCAGCACAAGGGGTTTTATTGGGATAGAAAATATTGAGGGAAGCCCTTGTTTGTTGTTGGCAGAACATCGCTGTATCCATGTTGCCTGTAGACCAGAGGCATTGAGAAACTGTTCCTTAGCAAATGCTTTTTAGTTCTAGTTCTTTTTAGTTCTTTTACTGGCATTACCCAGTGCTCAAAGAGCCTTTTTGTAAGTAAAAGAAGCATTAAAACTTCACACATGCTTTAACTTGAGGATCCAGGGAGAATTCTGTATGCCCACATTGTTCCTGTGAGTGAAGCCAATAAACTGTTACCCAAACCTTTCCTTTGCTTTGGTGTCATACCAGGAATTCAGCCAAACTGCTGGACTTATCTGGCCTGTAGTTGGTGTCAGATATAAACAAAATTATAATACTAGTTACCAGAATCATATCTCATACCTGCTTTCAACAAGTTAGATCAAGAAAGCTGTTGGCTTCTTTCTTTTAATCATTCTGTTCTGTGCAAGTGAACTAATGGTAATTGGCTTCTGGATGGCTGTTGGGCATCACAGCTGTAACAACAGAAAGTCAGATTTTCTTTTTAACATCATACTTCAAAAGTTAAATTAAAAAATTTCTTGCAGAAATAACTCTGTAATAAATAGAGTATGCATCAATAAATGTACCAGGGAAGAGAAATCTGCACCTGATATAATAAAAGTATTTCTCATGAAATCTCTGTTCAAAGAAGTGTAGCATTTAATTGTGATTGTGACTTCTCTACAGATTTTTCGAATTCACCTATGGGATAAAATTTCTGTTATATTAATGCCCCATTTACACCATTTTGATTTCATGAAATGTATTTAAATATATACAAAAATCTGGCCTATAGAACATTCTGTGTTCCAAGCAGAATTCTTTATTAAATTTTACAGGTTGTCACAGTTTTCAGGTCTCTTTTGTACAATTTAGAAGTTTTAATAATTGTTAGTGCAAATATGGGAGGCACGTGTTGCTTTAATTCAACACTTCCTATTTTGTAATTACACTTCAGTTAAAGCTTAATTTGTGCTTACATCAGCAAAGAAGGATGCTGAATTATCCTGCAAACACTTGCCACTATTCAAAACACATGAAACCAAAATGCTGTTGGCCTGTCTGACAAAGGTGATTCTTCTGGCAAACTTCTTTTGAGTTGTGAATACTTAGAATGTGATTAAATCACTGCCTGATTGAGAATTGCACTTGAGAGACAGGTAACTGACCTTGAACCAAATTGATGTTTTAAGCTAGCTTTTTTTTTCTCTCTTTTGGTCCCCTCTTGTGGTTTTTCTAAATATATGCCTATAGCTCTTCAACTACAGACAATAATATTGCAGTTTATAGTCTTTAAAAAGCACTCTGGATCTAAAAAATACAGGTTATATATGAACTAGCTACATTGCATGAAGTTTCCAATACCCTTACATATTGAGAATGGTTTTTTTTTTTTTTTTTGTAAGTGAACACAATCATAGAATCATAGAATAGTTAGGGTTGGAAAGGACCTTAACATCATCTAGTTCCAACCCCCCTGCAAGGAGCAGGGACACCACCCACTAAACCATGACACACAAGGCTCTGTCCAACCCAGTCTTGAACACCACCAGCAATGGAGCATTCACAGCTTCCCTGGGCAACCTATTCCAGTGCCTC
>JASSUY010033701.1:0-18020 GCA_032466535.1 Forpus xanthops
CCCCAGATGTGTACCCCCAGATGTGCTCCCCCAGATGTGCTCCCCCAGATGTCCTCCCCCAGATGTGTACCCCCAGATGCTCACCCACAGATGTGATCCCCCAGATGTGATCCCCCAGATGTGCCCCCCTAGATGTGTACCCGCAGATGTTCAACCCCAGATGTGCTCCCCCAGATGTGCTCTCCCAAATGTGCTCCCCCAGATGTGCTCCCTGCCCTCCCCTCCCTGCGCCCGAGTCTCCTCGCCGCGCCCCGCGGCAGCTTCTGGCCACGCCCCCTGTATGCAAACAACCTACTAAGCAGCCAATGGGAGAAGCGGGGGGCGTGGCCACGGCGGGACTTGCCCGGGCATGTGAGCACGGGCGCTTCCGGAAGGGACACGTGGGAGCCCCGCCGGGCCTGGTGGGTCCAGAGGGGGACCGGGGTCCGAAATGGGGCCTGGGACGTGCAGTGGGGTGGGCAGTGGGGTGGGCAGGGGCCGGGGTCGGTAATGGGGTGGGCAGAGGGCTGGGACCGGGAGTGAGGCAGTGAGGGCCCGGGTAATGGATAGACAGGGCCTTAAGGGGTATGTAATGCGGTGGGCAGGCGGCTCCGGACCGGGGAGGGGGTGTGCACTGCCCTGGGACGCGGAATGGGGCAGGCAAGGCGCGGGCAGTGAGAGGCAAGGGCGTGGGGACAGGATGTGACAACGTGTCCGTGCTCCCCGTGCTCCATAGCTCCTGCTTGGACTCCATATGCCAGCCCACACGGCAGGGGGGGTGATGGTGTGTGGGTCTTATCTGACAGGGGTATGGGAGCGGCAATGTCGCTCATACCCCACTGTACATCCAGCAGGGATGCCTCCTGGCAAAGGGCAGATGATCCCACTGCTGCCCACCCCGAAGGCCACGGCATCCACTCCACCCAGCACCCATGGCCCCACTGCAGGGAGCAGTGCTCAGTTCCCTGAGGGTCACAGCAAGAAGAAGAGCCGTAAGCACCAGCGGTTCATGGAACGCCGGACACTGCTGGAGCAGAAGGGGCTGCTGAACCCCCCCAAGCGCTCAGGCAGCCAGACCCCCACGACAGGGCTGGAGGCACGCAGCACGCTCACCAAGGTGGATGGCATCACAGTACCGCGCTGTGGGAAGGTCCCCAAGCCCAAACAGGCTGTCTCCACATCCCTGTCCCCATCTGCCTCTCCAGACAGCATAGCCAGGCACCACTCCGTGCTGCTGTCCCAGGGGAATGGCAGCTCCAAGAGGGTGCGAACGTCCTCCCCGTTCCTGCGCCCAAGCAAGTACGTGGCCATCGACTGTGAGATGGTGGGTACCGGTCCTCAGGGCAGGCTGAGCGAGCTGGCACGGTGCTCTGTGGTGAGCTACGAGGGGGATGTCATCTATGACAAGTACATCCAGCCCGAGCTCCCCATCATGGATTACCGGACACGCTGGAGTGGCATCACCAAGCAGCACATGAAGAGAGCGATTCCTTTCAAGGCTGCCCAGGCGGAGGTGAGTAGGAATTGAAATAAAGAGTAAAAGCCTGTGTGTTACCTGCCAGATACACCTTGAGGTATTTGGTGGCCTGTGCTGAGCTGCTCTGAGGCACAAGGCTGTGTTTGGGTTAGTCTGCTTGTTACTGCTCCATTCTGGGAACCTAAAAACTAGAAGTGAAGGAATTGAATTGAATACAAAATGGTTAATTTTATGCTTAATTGTTGGGGGTGTTTCTTTAGCTGCATTGCGTGTCTGACCCTTTCTGACGCTTCCAGATCCTGAAGATCTTGAAAGACAAGATTGTGGTAGGACACGCCATCCATAATGACTTCCAAGCGCTGAAGTACTTCCACCCCAAAGACAGGACCCGGGACACCAGCCGGATCCCAGTGCTGAACGAGAGGGCAGGGCTGCCCAGCAGTGCCAGTGTCTCACTCAAGAGCTTGGCCAGGCACCTACTCCACAAAAAGATCCAGGTAAGCACCAGGAGCCTGGAGATGGAAGGATCCTGTGTGGTCAGCCTGGTCCCCCATCTCCGTGGTGGTCTTTGTGAGATGGGGATGAATCTTGTTCATGCCCTGCTCCTGGCTGGATCAAGCTGGGGGAGTGCAGGACCTCCCAGACTGATCAGAAAAGCAGGGAGGGGACCTGTGCCCTCCAGAAAGTGCTTAAGAGATTCCTGCGTCTCCATGACTGCATCAAATCTTTGCTGTGCCAACACCCCCCCAGCACTTGTATCCTTCCAAGCAAACAGATAACATGACGTGGGATTTTTGCCATCCCCTTTATCTAATGAGGCTTTCCCCCCTTTGTTCAGGTTGGCTGCAAAGGGCACTCGTCGGTGGAGGATGCTCAGACAGCCATGGAGCTATACAGACTGGTGGAGGTGCAATGGGAGACAGAGCTGGCCCATAGCCTGCCCCCGCAGCCCCCCAGTCCCGTCACAGACCCCGCTGCAGACAGCAACCAGTACATGGATGACCAGTATTGGCCCACAGACCTGATGGCAAGCAGCTTATGATGAGGGACAGTGCTTCCTCCACATGGTTCAGGCCATCCTGGTGCCTATTCAAGGTGGAGGCAGCTGCTGATCTCCTTCCCTGGGGCTTGTGCCCCGTGGGCTCTGCCTGGCACCCATCTCTGCACAGGGGGGTCAGACACCTCCAGCCCTGCCCTGGGACAGAGAAATGGTGACACTTGGACACCAGCAACTCCCCAAAACACTGAAGCCTCTTACTGTGGCTGTGCTGTGTTCATTTGGCACTTGGTCCTTGGGGATGAGCAGGGTCCTGGTGTGAGCCTGGAGGAGCCCCTGTGGGCATGCAGTGGCTGCAGTGGTGGTTGTGGCTGCCAGGGCACCTCCTGTGCCCTCTGGGAAGGGGATACTCCACGGTGGGCAGGTCCTCCTGTGGGAGGACTGAGGTGTCTTGCTGATGCCCAAAGGCTGCAAACCACTCGGAGCCAGTTTCCTCCTCACCTTTTTGCACAGTGAAGCGTGGAAAGCTGGGGTCTAATCCAGCCTGGACAAGAGGATAGGATACAGTTCATTTAAATGGACTGTTCACATAATTGTCCAATTCTGAATTAAAAACTGGTCTCGCTAAACCTTTGTGTGTGTGCTGCATGATCTGATTCAGCAGCTCTCCAGGAGAGAGAGGGCAGGGATGGGGTTGGTAAACCTCTGCCTTTGTACCATGCTAGCAGTTCTCTGTCCCCTTTTTGCTGTGGGGACATCCCTAGGAAAGTTGGAAGAGCAGGGAATGGGCTCAACTTACAGAAAGCCCAGTGCAAGAGAATGAATCCTTCTGTGTCACCCTCCAGCAGCTGG
Organism: Forpus xanthops; assembly: GCA_032466535.1. Classification (NCBI taxonomy): domain Eukaryota; kingdom Metazoa; phylum Chordata; class Aves; order Psittaciformes; family Psittacidae; genus Forpus; species Forpus xanthops. Next base: position 3,306 of record JASSUY010033701.1, read on the forward strand.
GCTGTCCCAGCTTAGGGAGCTCCCAGCGTAAAGGGGGAAGCACTGTTGGGATTTGCCCACCCTGCACATCAGCATCCCTGCACAAGGAATGGGTAGGAATTATGCTGAGCTGCAGTGGATGATGCTGTAACTGTGGGGACAGGGTGATGCTCCATGGGTGACACATGTAGGTACACAGATGTGTCTGCAGAAGAAATGATGTGGGGTTTGGGGCTGGACGTGGGGGGAGGCACTGGACAGCCATGGTCCAGCAGTCAGCATTGAAATGGAGCTCGTGCCCCCCAGGGCCAGGATAGATCTGTCCCAGGCTTTTCCCAGCCTCCAGTGTGAGGGAAGGAGAGCTCAACCCAGCCTTGGGAGGCGGCCAAGGAGCCGGGTGACGCAGGCACACCTGACGCACCCATAGTGCCATTATAAGACACATCTTGTACTTCCCATCTTAACTCCTCCCTGCCCGGCTGGGGAAGCTGGTGATGGCTCAGAAATGCTTCAAACAGTGTTGGACGTGTCTAAAAAGCTGTGGCCTCCAAGCACAGCCATCCTGCAACAGAAATAACAGTAACCTGGGCTGTGCTGTGAGCTTGAGATCCAGGTGCTCTGCACCAGACCTGGTAGGAAACATGGTTCCATGGAAGGTCTTTGAATCTGGCTTGTGTCAGTTTGTCCCAGACACGTTCCTGACCCAGTAAGCTGCAAAACACTGCATCACCCTCTGTGCAAGCCACAGCACGATGCCATGCAATGCCAGCAGGACCTGGAGGGGTATGGGAGGGATGTGAGCTCAGGGGATGCAGGAGGAGCAGAGCTGGCACAAGTTTCTCTCTTTCCTCATCTGTTTCCACCTCTCCCTGGGTGGCAGGAGAGACGCAGAGCTGTAGGAAAGGTGAAAGCTCAGCAGATCCACCATCAGAACATGGTGGCATCCCAAGCACTGTCTTCAGCTCCTGGGAAAACAGACCCAGCGGAAGAACGCAGCAGACGGATGCTTTGCTTATGGTCATACAACCTGGCCCATATCCCTGCATCCCCTTGGGGGTATGTAAGTATAGGGGGAGCTTGCACAGGGCACCCCACAGCTCCATCTGAGCCCTCCTTTGATGTCCCCCCAGCCCACCCTACCCTGTATTGCCATAGCACATAGCACTGATTTGCCCTTAGCCATGTAGTGGTTCGATGTGACACGGATGTTGGGGTGAGGTGGGAGAAAGCTGCAGAAGGCCAGGAATCTTTATCAGCCCATGACTCAGCCTGCCTTGCCATCAGCCAGCCAAGAGGGAAGGTGTGACTGAGGACAAAACCTACCTCATTTCTGAAGTCTTGACCGTCCAAACGCTCCTGAGACTCGCTTCCAAAAGTAAACCTGGACTGGGCTCCAAGCACTCATCCCCTGTGATCCAGGGCAGCTTTCTCCCTTGATGGAGCTCCTGGGCTTGCACAGTGGAATGAGATGCTGGAAAAGCCGCAGGCTGTCTCTGAGAGCCTGTCCCTATTGTCACCACACTAATTTAACCCTCTGCTTCAATACCACCTCTGTTTTAGGGGTGAATTTCAAGGCAGCCAAAGGGCAGCTGCTCTTTGGTGCTCTTGTGCCCTGCAAGCTTTGCTTCTGTGCTGTAGTCACCAGCTCTTGGGGCAGCTGAAATAAATCCAGGGAGTTAATCCCTGTTTATATCAGATCTGAAGGGCTGGAAAACCCCTGACATTGTGCACTGCAGTCCTCCACAGCAGGGCTGATGATGAGCATACCCCCTGATGGATGGATGGATGGATGGATGGATGGATGGATGGATGGATGGATAATGAGGGGTAGTGTCAGTCTGCTTCCCACCAATGAACTGATGCTTGCTTGGAATAACCTGAACAGCCACATTCTCCTGTTTGCACCCAATGAACCCTTTAAGAGCTAATCAGGATTCTCACAGGTGGCTCTGAATATTCACCTACATGCTGTGGCTGAGAGCAGCCAACCTTCTCCCTGGTCCATCACTCATACTAGGAAGCTGAGCATCCTTAGGCAGGCAAAGGAGTGCACGGCTGGCTCACCATTTACGCTGAATGTCCTGATTATGGAAGAATCTGCAGAAACCTGGTCCATTATCTCCCCAGCCCTCAGTAATGATTAACCCAAACCCACAAATCCAGCAATGGGCCTTTTTATCAGAGGAAAAACATTGTCAAATGAGGGTTTTTTTTTTTCCAGCCAGCTGCAAGAGCAGGTAACTGATAAGCCCATTATTGGAGTGGGGCTGAGCCAATGGGAGCCGATGGCGACAGCTTCTACTTCTGTCTAGCAACAGCTTCTCCTTGAGCAGCAGATGGTAATTCAATGCTGTCCCTTGCTCTTATTGAGCTTCCCTCCTGCTACATGGGGGCTTTCATGGCAGACACTCAGAAACTGAGTTTCATGTGGATTGTCCATGGCTTTCCACGTTTTGGTGTCTATTCCTATCAGCAGCTGGAAAAGTGGATGGATGCATGCTCCCATCCTGCTCACATCTTAGGCTCTGCTCACATGCTGCCTTACCCATGCACCCAGAGCTCTGCTTCTGCTGGGTGGGTGTCAGACACCCATAGGATGCTTGAGATAACACCATACAGAATAGCTGTACCAGGAGATGTGTCTGACCCTCCTGCCCTGCATCACCAGCTCCTGGCATGGTCCAGCATTGATCCCAGCTGCCAGAGGCTGTTTGCACATGGACAACTGCTGGGAGCAACATCCCCATATCAAGCACCCAGTCTGCTTTGCTGCTGGCTCTGGTTCTCACAATACATGTGGTTGAAGCACTACATAAACCCCAAATGTCTTGGGGTGGAATGATGCTGGTACCTAATAGCAGCAAGCCCCTAACCTGGGGCAGTCTGTCCCCTCGCTGTGGGGATGCAGAGGGACCATTCACCCTGTTTGCATGCAGAGAGCAGAGGCTTTGCTCAGGTGACTCATCAGAGACCAAAGTGATTGTAGTGCAGGGAAGATCTGACCTCCCTGCGCCACATCAGTACCCCCACTCACCATCACTCTCTGCTCTACACCCAGAGCCTAAACTAGAAGGCAGAAAACTCAGAGCCAGCTAACAATTAAAATCTCAGGAGCCTTAATAACCTGTTTGGCCAGGAGAAGCGAATAGGTGTGATGTGGAGATGAATAGGCACATCTGGCAGTCGCTTAGCACTTCGGCTGCAGGAGGGGTGTGCGTGTGCATGTGTGCATATGCATGTGTGTATATGTGCGGAACCGCCTGCATAGCCTCCCGGATTGGCTGCAAAACTCCTTCCCGACCAATGCCAGGGACCAGGGTGGCCTAGCAACAGCCTTTTCCTAATGAAAAACAAGGCACTTAACCATTGTGACTGTCTGCATAGGAGGGGAAGAGCCACAATTCCCAGCATACGCCATCCTCTGCAGGGAGCTGGCCCCAAAGGGGGATGGCAAAGGATGAGCTGGATGAGGTTGGGTGGCCTGACTTGAATACCCCTTGGTCCCTGCTCCATGGATGCATTGGATACTCAGGAAAGGTTTGCTGCAGGCACAACACAAGGAAGCCCCTGGGAAGAATCCTTTTCCCACTTGGTTGTGGCTGCATCCCACTGTGCAGGCAGCCTGGCTGCCAGGATCACCCCTATGCGTGGCAAGGGAACCCTGACACAGACACCATACATTCTGCACTGAGCTGGAGGTTGGATGCCAGGGGGCCATGGGGACCATGACCTGCTGAAGGTGCCCCCTTTAGGGCAGGAGGGGTTTGTGAGTGCAGTGCTGGGGATCTATGTGTGAAGGAGGAGCTAAGAGGTTGGTCACTGCTGTGGTCTCACTCAGAGATGTTACCTTCCCTTTTTCCAGCCCTGCGGTTCTCTCCTCCAACAGCTGCCCAGGGAAAGGGCTCAGAGAACGGTGGGGTCAGATGTACAAGCATAAGCCCATGCCTTAGTGATAGCCCTTTGAGAGCCACATCATAAAGCAGCCACTGGTCTTACGGCTTGGGGGACAAGGGGCTGGTCCTGGGGTCAGTGAGCATGGGACACACTGCAGGAGGCAGGCTGGGAGCTGCGGAAAATGGCAGAGCATATCAAAGCTTTTGGGCTGCAGGAATTCCTTTTCCATGGGGAACAGGCTTCAGCTCTCTGCTGGCAAAGAGCACCAATCCCAGTAAGGCAACGTGGGGAGAGGCCTGTGCTCAGCAGCAGTGTGTCATGGCACCATGCTGCCTGCATCCCTAGGTGCTGCATCATCTCGGGGAGCCTAAAGCTGCACACCAAACCTGCGGTCTTTCAGCCTGGTTTCTCCCTACCAGCTCACTCTAAGGGTGATGGGGAGATGTAGAGCACATATGGTGGGGTTTAAACTCTCTTATTCAAAAGCTGAAAGCACACCCCCGACCTCCATTTCAGACCTGCCTGACCCAGTCACTCTCACACCCCCAGATCCCTCAATAATAAACCTTTTAATACCTTTTGCCCTAACCAGCAAAACAAAATCACGTCATGCTTCCAATGCTACCTGCCCAGGGCAGAGCAGCAAGCATGCTATGCCCCAGGCCAGCATCTCTGCTGCGATGGATGGAGGGCGCAAAAGGCGCTTCTCTGCAATCTGATGAAGAACACTAAAACCCATCTGGAGTGGAGGGAAAGCACAAAACGTTTCTCTCCATTCCTCGTCTGACCAAGGCATTGGTCGGACCAAAGTCCAAGGTTTTCGCTCGGTTCCCGCCCATTCCAGGTCTGCTCCTCCCGGCTGTTCACTAGATGGTGCCCTCGGGCTGCTGGTTTCCCCTCGAAGGATGGGGACTGGACGGGGCCAAGCTCTGCCCCGGGCTCCTGCGTGTATTTCAGGCAGGTCACGCACACAAAGGGGCGTGAAAGCCATTTGCATTGCTCAGTTAAATCCCTGAGCGTTTTGGGGCCTTCATCTGGTAACATAATGCAAGCGCTGGCCTCCCTCGTGTATCCCAGGTCTATCGGAATCCCACAGGATTTATATTCCTACCACTGTGAAGGTGGTTTCCATCCCCGAGACAGGAAGACAAGATGGGAAGGACAAAAAGGCAATTCTATAGTGAATGCTTCTGAGTAAAATAGCAACTAACCACCCACAGCCATCACTAAAAACCATGTACAGAGAGCTCTGCAGCTCTGGTGCAGGAGGGGGAAGAGGAAGCAAACAAGCTAACATCAATGAGTGTTACTAGGAGGATATGTATTCATTCAGAAGTGTAAATCAATGGGCATAAAGCAGCATTAGCTGCCTCCATTAAGCAGAAGCCCTACCATGGGCAGGAGGATGCAATGGGACAGGGATGCAGGGCAACCATGGACCCAGGGCAGGAATAGCCAGAGCTGCTACAGGTCAGCATCAGGCTCTGTTTGCATCTGGCCTTCACGTGGCCATCATGGAGACTTTGCCTGTTATTAGAAACCACTTCTGCCTTATAACATGGGGATCCCCAAGTGGCAACTTTGGGGGCCAAGCCACACAAGGGCACGCATGCCCATGTCCTTCTTAAAATAGCAGAATGATGGAAAAGGTCAAAGCACAGAGCTACACAGATGGCATTAATATGCAGATCTGGGTTGAAAATGCTTCAGAAACGGTTTCTTGTTGCTGCTCATCTCTGCTTGGCCTTAGGCAAACCTTGAGTCCTGCCCATGCACAGGGACTCATGCTGCTACAGGTCCTGCAGAGCTGTCCAGATGTCAGGGTCTGAGCCACAAAGGCCAGGGATTGCTTCTAATTTTGTTATTTTTATGTTTTCATATTTAATTTTTATATTTATATATATATGTATTGGGCAGATTGAGCTGGAAACAACATGAGAGAAATCATATTTGCCTTCAGCATCAGCAGCCCAAATGTCCTGGAAGACTCATTGCCAATGAGCCTCGAGTTGCTAACGTCAGGAGGAGGCAGGAATCATCCTCTTGGCCTCTGGCATCATTGGCTCTAACAAAAAGATGTAAAAGAGGGCAACATGGCACTCAGAGGCCTCCAGAGCATCTCTCATTTTGGGGATGAATGTGGAGAATGAGCACATGAACACAGCTACTGCCTACAGAGCCTGCTTTTGATCTTCCAGGTCTCCCTCATAGGAGGAAAGCTTGGCCAAACCAATCCGTTATATTGGGAATCCAATCCCAGGTGCCTCTTTGGAGAATGTTCTTCAATGATGCTCCTGCCTTGAGCAGATGCATTTTCATCCCACCTCCAGGAATGGCATTTTTCTCCCTGCTGAATCCTCCCAATGGAAACCTTTAGGTTTGAGGGGAGAGACCTTCACCTTCATTCCCCAGGACCTGACAAGCCACTGCCTTCAACCCTGCAAATAAAACCCCCTGTTAGCACAAAAGCCCAGTGTAAGGAAGAACACTGCTTTACAGCTACACACCCCCTCATCTCCATAATTTACCATTGTGTAAGCTCAGAATATTTCCTTACGAAGGAGTTATTTTTGTAGCCCATGCTATATTGAGCATGAATGCATTCTCCATCTTTACTTGTAGCTCAGGACACAAAAGGTGCTTGGTTTTGACCCATTTCAGCAGGTTTCCCTAGTTCACAAAGAACCTAAAGAATAAATCCATTAATTCATATCCTCATGAAGGAGTATGGGCACAAAGAGAGGAGCAGCCAGCAAGTTGTCACTCCTCTGTCCCCAAGCCTCTCCTGCCTCAGGTTGTCCTGCATGGATGCTAGCCAGGAAATGGGCTAAACCTGGCACAGGCAGGTTCTGTCTCCTCTCAAAGCTCCTTTGTTGGCACCATGCAAACACTGAGCTCCTTAGGAGGACACAGGCCAGTAGGTCCAGGGGGAGAGAAAGATGAAGCAGCTGATGGGGAACAGGCTTAAGGCAGGGAGTTTTCCCTTGACTTGCCTCAAAATGCATCCCACATCTCAGGCTACTTCCGCCTTCCCTAGGGGGTCTGTTTCACCTCCCGACAGCTCCATGCATGGGAATTGCTGTAGCAGACGCCCACGGGGCTTTGCCACGGGATTTTGGTAGCTCACCCTTTCGCTGGGAGCAAGCACCAGGTACGGAGGCAATTCCAAACCCCTGGACCGCCTTCACGGCCCAGGATCAGGAACCATCCCATCTGCATCCCCGGGGGCTGGAACACACCCGTGCCAGGACCAAGACACTACACGTGTGTGCACCTATTTGGCCTCTCCCCATCCCTAGGAGAGGGGCCGATCCCGATAAGAGGCCGTTTTGAGCAGGAGCCTTATGAAACTGCCTTTCACGGGCAGCACAGAGCGCGGTTGTTCCCAGGGCCAACCTCTCCCCCGCTCCAGCCCAGGGATGCTCGGCTGCTCTAAACCCGCAGAGCCCGCGGCGGAGGAGGAGAGGTGGGAAGGGGGGGATTTAGGGCTTGCTGCGAGGCAGCGGGAGGAGCCGTGCGAGGCAGGGCTTGAGGGGGAAGAGCATGGCACCAAGGAGGGCTGTAGCCGGCTGACGCCAGCCCCGCTCTGCGGCCTGAGACCCTTCCAAGGCGCCGGCCGAGATACAGATGTTCCCATTGTGCATCTTGGGAGCCTTCTCGGAAAACTCCAGCAGCTTCGTTCCTATTAGCTCCAGCTTTCGGGGCTGATTTTAGCGGGGTTTTATTACTTAAATCATATATGTGATTTTGGAAAAGAGCCTTCTATGCTGCTGCGTTTGTTTGCCTCGTGCCAGCCTCCCCTCAGCGTTTTAAGAGCTTCCTCCTCACTTTGTGTCGTGCCCCCCCACCCCCGTCCCCGCCTGAACCATCCCTCAGCATCCCAGGGGTTGGCACCACAAGGCTCCAGTGCAAAGCTGCCAACCACAGCCTGTTCTGTACTGAGGGGCTGGTTGCGGGGGTAAAGCAGGCAGGTGGAAAGGCAGGATGTGCACTGGAGGTCCTGCAAACTGCTTCCTCTCCAGCAGATGCTTTACATGCTAAAAGCGCGCATGACCCCGTTATTGCTCCCTGACTCAATTTTCCCACCACCAGAACAAGCAGCATCACAGTGGGGTTTTCAAACTGCTCTGATATCCTCGCTTACAGGGTTTATGATTCCTCCACCTTCTTTTCCTATGGGCAAAAGCAGCTAAGCAGGGATGAGAGGAGACTCATTAAGAGGGATGTTAGATCAGCTCTCAGACACAGCGTGAGTAGCAGCTTTGAAAAACTGAGATGAGGATGGAGCTGAAGTGATAGAAAGATTCTGGGAAGAACTTCTAGAGCAGGATCAGGGCCAGGTGTCAGAGCTGCAAGGTGCTTGCCTTTAGTTCCATCATTAGCCAACTTTATGGTGTTCTTGGTACCTGCAGGGACAGGGACTGACCAAATCCTTGGGTTGAACATAGGTGACCAGAAGTGATAAAACTCTATTTGGGACCAGCTCTGTTACTGCATCTCACACTACCCCTGTTTAAAAATCATTCTGGCCAAGCCACAGAGCACTGCTGGTTTCCCATGGCTGAGATTCCCACTTAGGCTCTAGATCCAAATGCAATTGGAGAGCAAGGAGAAAGCCCTGCAGTGCTCTCAAACCCTCATCCTGGCCTGAATCATCTCTCACGTACAGCATGCATAAGTTTAGCAGTGTAATTTAGTTAGGAAATATATCTTAGGGTAGGTGAAATAGTGCTATCTCTCCTTGACAGCATTAGCAGCTTATGGAGAAGAGGGCAATAAATGAGGATCAGCTTCCAAAGAGAAACAACAAAGCAACACTGCTTAGAGCCAGAAAGCAACTGAAAGGGCACATTTGTAAGAGGAAAGATGTTTTTAGTCCCCTAGCAGCAAGAAAAGCCATAGCTTTCAAAGGGAGCAGGGGCAGAGGGCATCTGCCTTTCAAAGCAATCAGGAAAGGGAATCTGAAAAGCAAACACAGCTTGCTGAGACACTGAAGAACAGGCAGCAGCCGGAGGAAGTCACTCTTGGATCACGAGGGCAAATGGAGCAGGGATCATTTCAGGAGGCATGCCAGCAGCAGGGCGACAGGCAGGGCTCCCATGAGCCCTTTGCTGGCGACAGACTACCCTGGGAAACTCCAGGCCAGGGGGGTTTAATCTGCAGGCAGGCTTTTCCTTATCGACTTCCTCCTCCAGGCACAAGGCCCTTGGGAATGGCGAGCCAGCACATCCCCAGTCTGTTGGTGGTAGGCAGAAGAGGGCACCTCTGGGTTGGCATCAGCGTGGTGCTGATTTCACACTTTTTGCTTCCCATGTTCCATAACAAGTATGTAGCAAAACTGTGGTTTTGCCAGCAAAACCCATTCCTGAGCCCACTGGAGCACCAAGATATAAGCATAACCCAGACCAGTGTCCACTGCTCTCCAACATAGAAACTTGGGGCTTACAGGGGCTCCTTCACAGCCTGCAAGTTGCATTTGAATGCCCCAAAGCATCACCTCCACCTCATCACATCCATCTTTGAGGTCTCTGTGCCCACCAGGCACTGTGGCCCATCCACCTTCCCTTTGTGATGGGCACCCCAGATGTGAAACACGGGCACGGTGAGGTGCCAAGGGAAGGGGTTTCAAAGGCTGCTAAATAGGGAGTCACTTAAGCAAGGCAGGGAGAGCCCCACGCAACAGCTTTGAGGTGTCAGCTCTGAGACACTGAGAAGCACCTGCAGGATTAAGGAGCCAAGAAGAAGATTTGTGAGCATCCTCTGCCCAGAAATGATGACTAGGAGCCATCTCCTTTCCTCTGGCATCCAAACCCCTTTTGAAGTGTCAGCTGATAGCCTAAGAAGCTGATAGTTTTAAAAGAAGCAGAGAGAAGGAAGCACCTTCCAGCGAGGAGCAGGTGAGCATGCACACCCCAATGCTGTTCATTAAAAGTACCTAATAATCTCATTTCTTTGCCAGCCCAGATAAAGCACTGTGCATAAGTAGATAAGAAGCTTACGTACCCAGGAGGATCAATTAATGTTCTTAGTTCACACAGCTCCAGGCAGAAGTCATTACTGACCCTAGGCTGTAGCTACTAACTGTTTAAGGAATAGCTTTTTTTAAGTCCTTGTAATCCAAAGGCTTTTATTTTTAGGCTATTCCTAGTACTCCTTCTCTCCACAGCAGCACTTTGGAGCAGCTTTCCCTGCCTCTAGACCTGTACACCAACAGCATAGCAAAAATAACTTCTCTCCCCCCATCGCCTAAATCCTTATACAAAAGGAGAAGGTCCCTCATGAACCTGGGCTTATATTGCCCTGCTGATGAGCCAGGCTGCACTGGCCCACCTTTAGCCTCTGTCCTGTGTAAAGCAGGAGCTGCCTCTGGTGCTGTTTTAAGTGAGCATATGGGAGCTCAGGCTGCCTGGAGGAGGGATGGTTGTTCTCCTCATCTCAGCCTGCTGTTTACTCATTTGTATTCTTATCAGAGAAGAAGCACTTGGGGATGGTTTTTTTTTTTTCCCAGAAAAACTGTGTTTTTGAACTGGAAGTGTGTTTTCTAAGGAATGTGCTGGTGTGTAACTCCTAAGAAGTTCCTCTGTCTTTCAGAGGTGGTTCTTATGATGCAGCCTGTGCAAAACACCCTGTGCTGGGGTGACAGGTCCTGCAGCTACTGAATTCTTTCCTTAATCACTTTTTGCAGCAGCAGGGTTTGGGTCTATTTCTTTTATAGGGCTGATCAAAGGAGCAAAGTGTCTTTCACTGCAGAAGCCAGAACAATAGGTGTAGCAAAACCCCAGAAGATGGTTTTGAGTTGCTGGGGTATGGTCATGGGAGAAAGCTGTGCTATAGTAGCACTGGTGATAAGATGGGTACAACCCTTTTATTGAGAGCTATAGATACTCAGAGGCACATCTGGGGCACAGCTGCTATCAGTATGGCCATGGATCAAGGGAATAACAATGATAAGCAGAGCTGGGCAGGGCTGAGGCTTGCATAATGCCAGGCTGTGCCTCTGGGACCTTTATCCTGCTCTCTAGTAGCTGCAGCAATGGGCACCAGAGCATATTAAGTATGTACCGGGTGAGGCAAGTGACCTAAGTGGAGGATGCTGTGGTCAGGAAGGAGAGCACTGGTAAGTAGAGGGTTCTGATGCTTCTGATAGGGGCACAGCAGAACATAGCAGATGTTCCCACCCCTTATCCCTACTGGCATTGCCCAGAGCACTGCCTGTGCCCTGCCTGTAGAACACAAGTGTCTGCCTGTTTCTTCCTCCTGCTTGGGTTCAAGCTGTACCCTGACAGGCTTTGGTCCTTTCTGGCATCATTGGTGACCGCATGTCATTCCAGACACAAATACTTTCAATGTCCAGCCTTATGCTCCTCACCTTACAGCTGACTTTACTCATAGGTGGGGGAACCTTGCGTAGCATTACGCAAGAGCTGAGATGAACACTGTGTTTCATCCCAAGGTGAGGTGCATACTGTTCCTATGCTCCTGGATACATCGTGCTCCCAAATTAATCCTGTGTATCTAAGCTGATCAGTAGTTCTCAAGCCAACATACATCCTTCCCCTCCTGCCCTGCTTCTCTCCACAAGCTCAGCCCTCCTCTGGGACTACACGGTGTCTGCAAGGGACAATGTGAGCCAAGCTCTGTTGGCTATCATAGCAGGGAGGCTTCAACAGCATCTGCCCTAAATGGGCTGAGAAGATTAAGTGCTCTCTCTGCTCCTGAAAGGCCCATTTAATTCACTTTCAGCCTCTCTTTCCCCTCCTCCAGACCTCCTTGGCATCCAGGACACAGGGACTTTTATTACACCACTGAAAACCTTGAAGGGGACTGATCTCTATTTTTTCCCATTCCACACCTTAGAGAACTGTCTTCTCTGACAGGCCACCAAGCTTACGTGCCTGCTGTCACACACAGCCAGGGACAGCCAGTGGGTTTCCTCAGCCAGCGTCTCCTTTGGGCTCAGATGGCCCCAAGAACAAGATTTAAAGCCAGGGACAAAGGTGGCCTATTACTACCTGGTCCCTTTCAGTGTATAGAGGGACCTGCAGAAGCCCTCAGGTTGCTTCTTGCCAGCCCTCAGTGCCTATGGCAAGGCACAGCTGCTTAATGGAATAGTTGAAATACCTGAAATTAATTCCCCCATCCATAATTAAATCCCCCATCCAGCTGGGGGTGCTGGAATCCATTTCACCAGCTTTCCTCTGTGTGCACAGGGACTAGCCATACAGCTGGGATGGTTTTCTTTATTCATAGGGGGAATATGCAAGGTGTCATGGGCTTTGCATGCATCTGCTTTCCCCTGGCTCAGCTAAGGAGTGAGTTTGCTGTCTACATGGGGGCAAGCCTCCTGGTGTGAGAGCCCAGGGGCAGCGGGATCATAAGTGGGACTATTTTGTCCCACAGAGCAGCTTCACGTGACTTGCAGGCTGCAGGTGTCTGAGTTTAACTGGAAAGGGGCTGGATTCCCCCCTGGAGCACACAGCTGTGTGATGTACCGGCTGTCAGGTGCCTAATTAAAACCTCTCTTGACTTGCCTCATTAAAACAAGCTGGGAAATCAAAATCTCTTAAGAGATGCACAAGCAGGGAAAGATATTTGCCTGTTTGGTGAGCTCCCAGTGTCAGAGAAGCTTTCTTCTGTTTGCTGCCCTTTACCAGGAGGGGTCTGAATTAACCTTGTGTCTGACTTTACGATACTGCTCTGTGCCCAGTGAGAGATAGAAATGCACTGTTATAACCATGATAGCCACTCTGCATTGCTGTAATTGCAGCTTCTGCAGCACAGGAGGGCATCTGCAGAGACATAGTGCTGCAAGGCCACTGCCTTCCAGCCCTATCCTCAGCCCTTTGGAGTAAGCCAAGGTTGTGTCCTTGCAGAATCCCATGACAAAACTCCAGCTGAGCTAAAAGGTCTCAAATTTATTAGGAAATCTTGCTGAAAGTACAGTAATAAACCCTGAAATACTCAAAGAATATCAAACGCCAAGCAAGAACTGTATTTTCTTCTAAAGATGCGCCAACGATGAGCAACCCTCTGTCAATAAACAGTGAGAGAAATCAGGTGGGGCTGTCTCCAATTAGCCTGTTACCATGTGAGTGCAGCACATCTGGATTTTCTTTTGTTGCTCTGACATGTCTTTTCCAGCAGACATAACTGTCCAACATGTCTTTTTATGCTCTGAGACAGTCCCGCCTTTCCCAGCTCTCAGTCCTCTGGCAGTTGTGCTTCCCTGCTGTAGGTGGCAGAGGTGCCAGCCTGTGCTGCAGGGTTCTGGAGCGATGGTTACGTACCCCAGGGAAGGTCTGACAGGTGAATTTGGGTTGCTTAAGAAGGGCAATAGGCTTTGAAGCTCTGAACTGAACCTGGAAAGGTGTTTGCACGAGCTGCTGCAAACCACCACCTTGCTGAAGTATGGCTGTCCTCTCTCTTGACAGCTGCAGTGTGCTGCTTTGGGTCAAGAGTAGCCCAGACACACAGCAGTGTCCCCCAGAGCAAGTCTTGCAGCTCTCTGGTGATGTGGGATATGGCACGTGTTCTGATCTCCATTACATTTGCTTTATACATTATATGCATAAATAAAAGATGTGGGTAAGAGTCAAATGAGGCTTTCTGCTTCATTGTAACTTCAGGCTTTGAAGATCAAGAGCTCTTCCATAAGGCCTATGCCATGGGCTTACCCAAAGGCTCCTATAGAACCCTGGCTCTACCATAGAGCAAAGGGAGCCACTTCCCATCCAAGCATTCACCAAACGCTTGGGGAAATATTCAGGGCTATGAATAAGGACACAACTTCATCCTGGCAGACCCAGTGTTTGGATAAGGTGTGTTGGCAAATATCCCTTCATTCAGTAGAAATAGGGAGAAACCTGTCAGCCAACGAGTTAATAAAGACTTTCTGCCTTTTCACCTTGTCCATTGCTTGAAAAGAGAGCACATCTTTCTACACGAAAGGAGTTCTTGAGCTCCTTCGTTCCCTAGTTGTCAGGCTGCAGGACGTCTGTGGTGACCAAGCAGCATTGCTTGCTCTGAATGTCCTTTCCAACCCTAACTATTCTATGATTCTATGGTTCTATGGGACACGGGTCAAATTTTCACTCCAAACACCCTCTCTAATATTTGCTTAAAAAAGAGAAATCACTCTTTCCACATCCATTCTGCCAGTAATTCCTCTTACTGGAACCTCTTCTAGTTCAAGCGCTGTCAAAAGAAGAAAAATTGTCCAAATATTCTTATTCCCCAGTGTTATCACACACTGGCTGCTCCATCCAGGATGTGCCCACACTAGGGCAGAGCTGGAGCCACCAGTAATAATGACTATTATGGTGCTGCTAAAAGCCTTAAAAGGCATGGTGGTTATGGGCAGGAAAACCTGAGGCTAGCAACCAGGTCCAGTTTATGCAAACACAACCTGACTCACAAAAGCCATAGCCAGATGAAGAGTTGAGAGCTCCGTCATCCCAGGGCTCTTCCTGGCTTTTGCTGGGCTGGCCAAGCTCTGAGATGAGCCATACACATGCACATACACATTGGCTGTGTATCGTAACAATGCACACTGCGTGCATCCCAGCAGTGCTCTGTTTCCTTCCCTTCAGCCATTAGGAGAGAAGGAGGGCCCTGATCTTCATTTAACATGCTCATTTTCTGGGCCTCAGAACACATGGAGAAGACACTTCTGTTCCAGATCTGCCCCTTCATGCGAGGGCTGTGGGAAACAGGGCTGTCTATGACTTTCCCTGGGCGCAGTCCCTCAAGTTCACACCTCATCCATTCTGTCATGGGTTCAGCAGCAGCAGTCATTTTTCTTTAAGCAGTAGCTGGTGTAGTATTGTGTTATGGATTTTTAGT
>JASSUY010033702.1:9536-25520 GCA_032466535.1 Forpus xanthops
GGGGAGAACCGGGGGAGATCCATGGGGAGATCCATGGGGAGAGCCATGGGGAGAACCGGGGGAGATCCATGGGGAGATCCATGGGGAGAGCCATGGGGAGAACCGGGGGAGATCCATGGGGAGAGCCATAGGGAGAACCGGGGGAGATCCATGGGGAGATCCATGGGGAGATCCATGGGGAGATCCATGAGGGAGAACCGGGGGAGATCCATGGGGAGATCCATGGGGAGATCCATGGGGAGATCCACGAGGGAGAGCCATGCAAAAAGACCCGTGGGAGAGCCACAGGGAGACCCCCATGGAGAGACCCACGGGGAGAGATCCATGGGGAGAAACGCACAGTGGGGAAAGCCACTGGAAGACCCAAGGGGTGATCTATAGGGAAAGACCTCAGGGATAATCATGGAGAGAGCCACGGGGATAAACTCATAGGGGGAGAAGCCCATGGGGAGACCCGTGCCAGCACCGCCATGGAGACCCCGGTGGGATGCCCTGCAGACACCCCCAGCTGCCCCACGCCAGGTCCGGCCCCAGCCCACAGACACGAAGGGGCAGCAGACGGGGAAAGGCGATCCCGGCGCCGGCAGTGTCCCCGCGGGGAGCGGCCGCTGGCCCGGAGTAACCAAAGTCTTTATTACCTGCGGCGCTTCGTTACAGTGAAACGGGAGCCACGTGTCACAGTCACTGCACGGCGCTGCCGGGCCGGGGGGGCCCTCCAGGGTGCGGGGGGAGCAGGGTGGGAAGGGGCTTCGGGTGCCTGAGGGGTTCAGCACCGGCAGAGCCCCCCCTGGAGCAAGGGACCCCCTTGCTTGGCCTTGGCTCCCTCCTGGTACATGGGGGGCACAAGCTGGGCCCCCCCCCAGCTGCCTCCGATCCCGCTGCCCTGCCTGGGAGCGGCTGGTGATGCTGCGTGGCACAGTGAGGGACAGGGATGGGGTCCTCCCCTCTTCTGCCACCAAAAGGGACACTGGGGGGGACGGGACGCTTAGAGAGGGACCAGGGGGCACCAAGCGCATGGCAGCCCCATCTTGGGGTGTCCCATGCTATGGGAGAAGGGGTGACCCGCCGGGGGGATCTCCAGCAGCCCCACACTCAAGCGGCAGCTGCTGGTCATGTCCATGCTCCCATCCAGCCCCCCGGCAGAGCCACGGCGGTCCCTGGCACACAGGCAGGTCTCCCCATCACCACCACCTCACTCTCACACTGGGAAGAGGCAAGGCACAGGGGGACCGTATCCCCCATCCCTGGGTAGGGCCGCGCTGCAGAGGTGCTCCCAGACTCCAAGGCTTGGAGGGAAGGATGGAGGGACAGAGGGATGGGGAAGGAGGGCTGAGCGGAAAGGGGAGAAGCGCATCACGATGCTCCGTGCGAGGGAAGCGGGGCCATGTTCGGGGGCTCCTACTGCTCTGGTCCATCCCGCCAGGCAGAACACAGCGCTGGGCATGGGGAGTTTCTGGTTTATTCCTCAGGTTATAGCTATAGATGTATATAGGGAAGGAGCCCTGGGTCGCCCGCGGCACCTGAGCCGGAGGCAGACAGGGGCAGTGCGAGGGATCCCTGTGTCCCTGCCACATCCCAAAGCCTGGTGCCTGTGGGGTCGGGGGTCCCGTCCCCACTGGGTCTGGGGGGATTGCACTGAATACAGAGAGTCTGGGGGGGGCCTGCCTGCAGCCCCCTCCCCTCCAGCCCAGGGGGGCCGGAGGCTGAGAGTCACCTCTCTTTCAGTGGGGACACAGGCTGGGGAGGGGGTGCAGGAGGGAGGGGAAGGGGACAGAGAGCTGGGACATGGCCCCAGGGAGGGCAGAGGGAGGGAAAGCCCCGGACCCCGGGAGAGGCTGGCAGGGGCATGCGGGCAGGGGGCAATGGGACGGGGCAGAACCGGGCTTGTGTTCCCCGCCGTCGGATCCATGAAAGGTCTAAGATAGAAAAGAGAGAAGCTGTGAGCGGGGCCAAGAGCTGCCCCCGGGTGTCCCCGCGGCCCCCGTCACAGTGAGCTACGGCCGCGCCGCACAGTCCGGGTAGAAAAGCGGAGGCTGCGGTCAGAGCCGGGTCTGTGCCTCGGGGATGTAGATCTCGATGCTGTCCGCGCTCTCGGTGGCTGAGCTCTGGCGGAAGGAGGCAGCGCGTTTGGCTGCCAGGAGCCGCTTGCGGGCCTCCTGCCGCTGCCGGTCCACCGAGTCCAAGGAGCGCTCCTTCACCGGGTGCACCTTGGAGCGCGGCGGCTTCTTTGGTATCGGGGGAGGCACCTTCTTCTCCTCCTGCACAGGCAACAGCGGCTTCAGGATGGGATCTCAGGGAGTGGGCATGCCCGTGGGCCCGGCACAGGCAGCAGGCGCGTGAGATGCCTCCATGCATGGTGGGTACCAAAGCCGTAGGGAGACAGCCCCACAAACCCTCCTGCACACCAGGGTGCACGTCGGTTCATCTGCCTGCATTGCTGTGAAGGTTCCTGCCGCGGGCTGCCCATGCCAACACTCTGCCTGTCCCTATGCAGGCAGCGCTGCCCACAAACACCCAGTGAGCACATGCAGGGAAACTGCCCCTTCTTTGCCCTCCTGCTTTCCAGCTCTATTTTTCAAGTGTTTGCTAAGAGCAGTCCCCTGCAACAGCCCAGCAAAGCAGTGGTGTTTCGGGTGCAGGTATGCTTGAGGAGGAGGTAGGGAGAGGTGATGGGGGACGAGTGCCAGCAGCAGAGCCCTGCCCTTACCTTGGGCTCCACAATCTTCCACCCGTTGGCCTTGAGCTGCAGGAGCTCTGCAAACTTCATGCTGACATCCTCAATGGAGAGCTGCAGGAGGTCCCAGAAGCCGGCCAGGTCTTGGAAGGTGGGCACAGGGAATGCATTGGGATCCTGTGGGGACAGAGTGTCAGCCACATCACCCTGTGGGACATCGTTTCCACTGGCCACGCGGCCATCCCACCGCCTCGCTGCTGGGCGATCTCTGTCCCCATGGCATTACCAAGTCCCTTTTCCGCTGGCCATGGCTGACCCCATGGCACCACTGCCTGGCACTCACCATGTTCTGCTGGCAGAGGCGGTAAAACTGCTGCACCTTCTGGGACATGAGGAGCTGGGCGCTCCCCACGGCGCTTCGGATCTTCTCCAGGACTGGCAGGGAGAGAGCAGACAGTCAGTGCTCCCATGGGGCACAGGGCCTGTCCCCGCATGGTGGGGACCTGCGCCTCCTTGCACCCCACTATCCCATGGGGCATCTCCTCCCTCCTTCAGACCCCGCTATTCCCAGAGGGTTTCCTGGTGTTTCGTGTCCCCACTCAACCTCTTTAGCCTTGGCAGGGGAGATGCTCCAAAGTGGTCCCAAGGTGGTCCCAGTCTCTTCCGACCCCCCAATCCCCCCAAACTCACTCTCCTCCGGAAGGTCATAGTCCTCAGCCTCCCTCTCCATCTGCTGGCACCAGCCCTCCATCTTCTCCACCTCCGCCTGCAGCAGTTTGATGAACCATTCCCCATCTCGGTGGCAGGGGGAGGCACGTCCGGAGTCGGGAAGGCTGCGGGAGCCCCTCTCCATCCAGGCTTCCCTCCGGGGCACCTCCACCGTGTCATACTGCAGCTGATAGTCCTCCCGGTACGCCCACTGCCCCTGCGTGTGCACTGTCTTGTACACCGCGTACTGCCGGCCGGTCTCGGGCTCCGAGGAATGCCGCTGGAAGGGGCGTCCGAACTGCAGTGCTTTGTCCTCGGTGGCCACGGCCAAGCCGGTGAAGCCCTCGAGCTCCAGGTCTGCCTGCACGCCTGCTGTCACGCTGTTGGAGCGCTTGAAGCGTGCCCGCCTGCGGAGAGGAGGAGCGCATGGGGACCCCCGCAGCCCACAGGGACAGCCCCGGTTCCCCTTCACCCCGCTGGGCAGGGACAGGGATTCCCACAGGCATAATGGGGGTGGATTCTGGAGCATCTGGGGCCATGGGAACAGCTCTGAGCAGCCGCAGCCAACAAGGACAGCCCCACTGCTCTGTGGGTACAGTGATGGGCAGGGGCAGAGTGAGGGATGCCCACAGCCACAGTGTGGCAGGGGATGCCAGTATCAATTGGAATCCTGGAGCATTTGGGACCATAGGAACAGCTCTGAGCAGCCACAACCCGCTGGTCCCTTATCTCCTCTGCTCTTAGCCCGTTTCCATGGCTACCAGTGCTGGACCAAGGATGGAAGAGTATGCACCAGGCTGCGTGGGCACATTGCAGGAGCTCCCCTCCTGCAGGCCGTGCAGGTCCTGCCCCTCGGCACTCCCAACCCAGACAAAATGTCATGTCTAGCTGAAGAAAAGCCCAAAGCTTTCATGTGTGCAAAGCCCATGCGTGTGTCCCCAGCAGAAGGGACCCAAGGACAGGGAGGGGAGCAGGGAGTCTGCTTGCAGCAGTGAGGTACAAGGGGAAAAGGAGGACAGATCCTGCCCAGGATGGGGACAGTGCTGGGTTCTGGGGGTCTCAGCCAGAGGAGGGAATGAAAAGCTGCTGTGGGGCAGTGATGGAGTGTGTTGTGCAGGGACCCACAATACAGTGAGTGTGTCAGGTCTCAGCCCAGCCTGGTCACACAGTACCTTTTGTCCTCCTCCACCTGCACTCCAATGGAGTGGAATTCCCTCTGGCTCCGGCTCTCTGTATCTGAGTCGGAGACGGCCTCAACCTGACGAGGGACAGAGGGAGGGTGCTGGTACAGCAGCTCGCTATAGCCCATGCCGCTCGGGCAGGCTTGGAGCCCACAGGGAGGAGCGAATCCCACCTGGACGCCAATGGAAGGACGCCACTTCCTCTGCCGAGCCAAGCTCCGCAGCTCCTCCCGGCCGGGAATGGCCTTGATGATGAGTGTGGAGGGCTTGGGAGCAGCACGGGGCTGGACCGGAGGCAGGTCGAGGGCCACGGACGTCACCTTGCAGGTGTCCAGGCTCTCGGCCGAGTTGCAGCGGGCTGCAGAGTCTTTGGACCATGCGGAGCTGCGCGCGGTCTCTGCGGGCAGGTAGCTCTCGTGGGCAGATTCGGTGCTGCTCTGCGCCGTGACGGAGATGAGGGGTTTGGCTTTGGTTCCTGGAGGGATGGGAGGTGGAGCTTTTCTGTAACTGAAGGCTGTTGTGGGAGAGGCGCAGGATGAAAAGGACCGTGAAAACACAGAACTTGCTCATTTCCCGCCACGAACAGGGGCCCCGGGAATGGTGCCCACCCCCTCCCACAGCAGGGGCTCCTGAACCCACCAGGGTTGTACCTCAACCGGGTGAGATCCAGGATGGATCTCAGGGGGGCTTTTTGGCTTGTTTATCCCCACTGGAAGCCACCCCAGACCCATGCTGGTCATGCTCCCACAGCACCCGCGAGGGGCAGAGATGGGGATGGAAGTGGAGGGATGGAGGGAAGAGCAGATGGGTGCTGTGGGCACAGGGAAGCCCCCTGACCAGGGCTGAGCCACGGAGCAGGATGCTCATCCCCTGTGCCAAGGCTGAGCTCCAAGCAGGATGCTCGCACCCTGTGCCAGGGCTGTACGGGGCTGGGGCAGGAATGGGGACATGCAGCCCCTGGCATGTTCCCGAATGAAGGCAGGAAGATGTGGGGGTCCCCCGCATGGCCGTGCCCTCACCACCTCCCAGGACTCACAAGTGCTGGGCTTCAGGATGCTGCTGGTGATGGACGGCCCGCTGGGGGCCGACATAGAGAAGAGCGAGAGGCAGTCATCGTCCTGGGAGCAGCCGGCCTGGATGGCACGCAGGTAGCTGTGGCTCCGCATGCGGAAGCAGCCGGGCAGATCCAGTGCCTCCACGGCCTGAGACTCCACCTCACCAAACACCGACTCACAGACGGCTTCGAACTGATGGTTGAGCTCGTCGTTGATCTGGGGAGAGCAGCGGGTGAGGCGGGAGGTGCTGAGATGGGGCTGAGCGGGGCAGGAGATGCTATGGGGAACACCTCCACCTCCCTGCCCCAGCCTGCCCCACGGCACTGGGGCCGTACCTGGCCGGTGGTGAAGGAGCGCCCGTAGCTCTGTCCCCGTGGGAGCATTCGCGGTGGTGTGCAGCAGCTGGGACAGTTACAGATATATGAATCAGAATAGTGCCTACTTGCAAACCTAATGAGAGATAGTGGGAATAGAAGGGATCGCACCAAAAGCAACAAATTCAAGCAGAGCATTTGGAAACGCAGCCGTAGAGACGCTCGCAATGGCCACCACCACTGTCCCCGCTCCTCACTGCCCCAAAACGCTGTCCTGGGGGTGTGGAGCCATCCCCCAGAAGTGCAAGGCTGACGGAGAGGTACGTGCCTGCTCCAGGCAGTGGGAATGGGGACAAGGAGCCAGCCTGCCACCCTTCAGGACTGGGGCATGTCCCAGTCTTCTCCTTCGGAATGTGCTTCCAGGGCTGGGCTCCTCTGGAATGTGCCTTTTCCCCCCGCCTCTGATGTGGCTGCGGCAGCAGAGCCCACCCCAAAGCCCAGCACAGCCATGTCCATCCCAGCACCCACCAAATGCAGCCACAGCTCAGGGGCAGGGCTCAGCACCGCTGCACTGGGCTGTAAGCAAGGGTGATGCTGCTCATCCTCCCAGGGAGCTCCAGCTCATGGCCCCGCTGCTGCCCACAGTGCTGAGATGGGTCCGGGAGGTGGCAGCCCTTACTTGGTCCTGGCCTGGTCGGCGCTGGACGAGCGGCGGTAGCTGTCTCTCCGCGTGGCCGCCCTGGGCAATACTTTGGCGCTGATGTCCGAGTCGGCGCTGTCCTCGTCGCCCATGGCCTTGATGTAGCTGCCGCTGCGCATCCGCCGGCAGGGAATCTCCCCGTCCTTGCCCACCGCGGGGTACCCGCTCCACTCGTCCTGGGGCACCTGGAGCGGGAGGCACGCGTGGGAAGATGCGCTGGCTGCGGTCCCGCGGTTGGGATGCCAAGCCCTGTGCCTGCCACATGGCATGTGCCACCCCGACCCGGCGGGCATGCCTGGCCCAAACCCAAGGCTGATGCCTGCACTGGCGCAGCTCCCCTGCCCTCCCCACAGCACCCCACAGCCGCAGCGATAGACCCCGAGGAAGCCCCTGAATCCAGAGAGTTGACCCCTCCTGGCACCTACAGCTCTCTGTACCCACTCCCACTTCTAAACCCCAGGACAAAGCAGCATCTCCCACCTCACAGCCCCCCCGGCAGGCACGGCTGGGCCAAATCCCACCCATGGCAGCACAGCCACGAGCCGCTGGTCCCACCGGCACCACGGGGTCCTTACCGGGCTGTGGCAGGGGGATGGTGTCCCCCGAGCCCCATGGGGAGGGCAGTGGGGGCGGCCCCCTGCCCATATGCCCCCATTACTGGCAGAGAGGGGCCCCGGCCGCCCCCCTCCCCTGCCCAGCACGGCATTGCCAATCTCTGTCTCCTTCCCCCGGGAAAGGAAGAGAAAAGTTAATTAGATTTTAATTGGAAGAGGGGTGACCTAGAAGGGACCCGGTGACGAGGCAGGGGGTGGCACCGGCCAGGCACAAGTGGGATAAAAGCCATGAGGAAGGAGCAGATGAGGGACCACTGAGCCAGCAGTGCCCCAGATCCATCGGGTACAGGGCAGGAGGCAGATGGGGGACCAACGCAGGACATGGAGCAGAGCTGGAGCACCTTCACTGCGCCCTGGGGTGCTGGGGTGGAAGGTCCCAGCCCTGGTTCACCCCACGGCACCACCAGCCACAGTCCCTGGCGGGGGGCAGCCCCTGCCCAGCCCCTCACCTGCAGGTACTGGTACGCTCGGTCTTTGGCCTTTGATTCCTGAAGCATCAAGGTCTTCTCGGTGCTGCCGGCGCTGGGGTAGGCTTCACGTGCCTGGCTGACGGTCATGGTGTGCCAGGCGCTCCTCTTGACTGTCTGGCCGTCCAGAGACATGGACATGCCGGCACACGCCAGGCATTTTCCTTCCCCGCCGCCTTTTAGACTCTTCATGGTCAAGTCTCTGAAGGCACTTTCGGGAGCGTCCACGCAGTACTGTGTGCCCTGCTCGGCAGCGTGCCGGCCCGACACCATGTAGCTGCTGTCGCTGTCCAGGTTGTCATCGGAGCTCCACCAGCCCATCCCCTTGGACCGGTGCCGGGAGTCCACCTTGCGCTCTTTGCTCTTGCTGCGCTTGCCGTGGCGGGACTGGTGGTGGTGATGGTGGTGGTGATGGTGATGGTGGTGGTAGCCGTCCCCGCGGCCGTCCATCTTGGCACCGTTGTATTCCCGCTTGGCCGGCGCCTCCAGGGAGTGGGACTTGGCGAAGAGCTTCTGGACGGAGTGGACGAGGTGGCGGATGCGGCTGGGGCTCTCGCTGCGGGGCTCAGCGCCGCCGGCCCGCGGGTACTGCAGTGTGTGGAAGCCGTCGTGGTGCAGCGGGAGCTGCTTCTCGAACTGGTCCAGCAGCGTGGGGGGCAGGCGGTTGATCTTGCTGGCGGGGTGGGCTGCTGTCGCCATGCATTCGTCGCAGGAGTCGTAGGGCTGCTGCACGTGGTGCATCCTTGGGAAGGTGCTGCTGGCGCTGGCCGAGGGCAGCTCGCTCAAGGGCCCGCCCGGACACTCGCTGGCCGCGCCGGGGCTCCGCGCCGGGCAGTGGGGATGCTCCAAGGAACACGGCTCGCTGGGGCTGAGGGGGTACGGCTGCCGGCCCTCGGGGCCGGGATGGATGTAGTTGGCAGGATGCTGGTAGTCCTCTGGGATGCAGCGGCAGCGGTGGCCGGAGGAGGGCTGTACCTGGCTACGCTCCCCATGGTAGCCCTTCATGGTGTCAGCACCCGCCCCATAGCTTCGGCATCCTGCAGGGCCGTCCCTGCGCGCTCATCTGTGGGGATAGGGACAGACACAGCGTCACACTCCCCCCTGCACCCCACCACCAGGAAAACACTGAAAAACACGGACTGAGAGGGCTGGGAAGATCCCAGGGCAGGATCTGTCACTGGTTGAGCCCCTGGAATGCCATAAACCTGGTTCTCCATGGGGCAAGGGGGGCACGGTGCCGGCAGCGGGAAGGAGGAAGTGCCGGCAGCAGCGATGCAGGCAGCACGGGCCTGCAGACGGCGAGGGAGGACACGCTGCCATCATCAGAAACTTGTTTTCTTCTCCAACACCAAATATTATGAAGTGTTTCTCCACGAGGAAAATGGTTCTGGCTGGGATTTGCAGGCGTTGCGATTCACAGAGCCGTTAATGAGCTGCCGCGAGGCGCAGGGGAGCCGCGCTCTGATGTCTCCATCCAGCCCATCCTCCCTGCGCCGTGCCCAACCGTGGATGGGGACCCACAAGTGGCCGCCCCACCAGGCCCCACAGCCCTTCCAGCCCCCACGGATGGAGATCCAGGGAGTGGAGATGGCTCAGCTGCGTGTGGGCATCCCCACACGGAAGCAGGAGGATGGATGGTGTTGAGCAGGGTTGGCCTTGGGGACACTGGAGCTGTGTGCACCCACAGAGGTTTGTTTTCCTTATGGTCCTCAAAGGCTGTGCCTTTGGTATGACTGTAAATGAGGAAATTAGTTATTCCCCAGTGTAGCTCAGCTAATGAACAGGCATCGTTAATGCTCTTGTTATCATACGCAGGCAGGGTGCTGTGGGCAGCCCATATCCAAGGTTGACTGCGGGAAAAGGTGACTGTAGGATGGTCCCCATGCATGCACAGGGGGGTCTGTCTGACACGGGGCAATCAGAGGGACACTGGGAACCCCAGGAGGGGAAAGGGGCTGGAGGCCCCTGATGGTCACAGTGTGGGTAGTGATGTGTGTTGGTGGCAAGCAGCAGACAGGACGCAGCAGCGCCCAGGGAACACATCTGCCCTAATGAGCCTCCACTGCCTCCTTCCTTCCAGGCTCTAAGGCTGGATGCTCGGTCCTGCACCTCTGTCCCTGCCCTCCCAGTGGCACTCCAGCTCTAAGGAGGCTCCCTGATTGCTGCACCTTAACCAAAGGATGCTGCAGCCTCCCGGGAGAGCTGCTCCAGGCAGCAGGATGGACATAGACACACAGGCTGCCAGCCCTGCCTCCAGCTCCGCAGGCTGAGCTATCATCTCGGGGAGGGAAGCTCTCAGGTGGTCCAAATACTGCTGCTGCAGCGGGAAGAAGGAGTCAAAATAGTGGAGGAGTCCATCAGCACGAGGCTGGGGGGCTTTGGTGCAGCAAGGGCAGGAGTTAAACAAAGCTGGGCCCTGCCAGGGCAATCCTGCAGCCACCGGTGGGGCAGGAGATGGCAGAGGATGGGGACGAGAAAGGGTGAAGGATGCTGCATCCCAGCCAAAACCAGCTCACCAAAGCCATGCAAGTGCCTGAGCCCTGGCCACGGACCAACCGGTGCCTCTGTGGGCACCCTGGGGATGGGGAAGGGGTTGGGAGCGATGCTGTGGGTCTCAGCATAGCAGCATGGCCCAGAGCCCCCAAACCCATGTCCTGGGGGGATGGCCACTTGAAGAGGGAAGGAAAGCCACCAAGCCTGTCCCTCTGTCCTGCCCAGCATGGGCAGTGCAGGCAGGAGGCTGCCACATGGGACAGGGCATCCAGCCAGACCCGTGTCCCACTGAAGGCCGCTCACAGTGCACATCTCTTGGGAAGGAAGGCATTTGTGCCACCAAAACACAGACTCAAAAAGGGGGGGCAAACCCAGCCTGGCTGAATTTTGTGCCATTTGACACCAGGATAATTACCACCAGTGGGAACCTACCGCCCACATGATTATGTGCTAGGATAAACTGGAAGAGCATAATTACCATTACAAATCACTCACTCCTTGCCTTTATTGCATCCAAAGCCTGGGGAATCTCCCACCGGCGATTCCCCACCGCCACCTCCCCTCTGACGTGCTCCCACAACGTCTCTCTCCACCATGTGGGTCAGCATGGGAGGGGAAGGGCCCATAGCCCCCAGCCATGCTGGAATCCAGCCTCTTGCTTTGTTTCCCATAGGAGCACTTGGCAGAGGCGGTTCTTCTTCCCAGAGCCACCCAGTGGGATCTCTGCCTTGGAGACAGCAATGCACTGGGCCCAGGGACATGGGGCAGCCCCAGTGGGAGCCTGTGGCACCGAGGACCCCCCCCCTCAGCCTTCCTCCAGCTTCAGGACTACCAGTGGGGAGGTGATGGGACAGCAAACCCCCACCACAACATCTCTGTCCAGCAAACCACCCTGGCACAGGGCAGGGCTGGGTTTCCCAACATTTCCAGGTCAAACCCCAAGAGCTGGGGTTGATGGACCCCCACTCCATGGGGAAACCCATCGGTGGCACTTACGTTCTGTGCTCAGGGGGGTGCTGTCCTCATGGCCCCGACCACCAACGGCTCCTCCACACTGGATCTCCTGAGGGCAGCAGGCTCTGGGGGAGCAACACAAGGGGGATAAAGCCCATGGAGGAAGAGCGAGGATGCTGCTCCCCAGTCCAGCCTGACCCCGCTCCCTGTGCACGTTAACACAGCACGGCTCCCCGGAGGACACCCCACACCAGCAGCCACGGGAACAGCTCGGCACGGCCACAGCCACGTGTTTTGCCCAGCTTAGCCCAAAACCATCCCCAGCCCCATCCTCTTATGCAATTCCCTGCCAGCGGGCGCCAGAGCTGCCCCAGCGGCCGCCTCGCCATCGGCTTTGATTTGCTCCGGATGCGGCCATATGCTCCACAAAGCCTCCTCCCGCCGCCCCGGCTCTCCAAGGGATGCCATCCCAGCCGCTGGCCCGGCAGAGGCGCGGGCTCGGCCCGCTCTGATTTCTGAATTAGCCCGAGGTTTTGCCAGCGCGGGTCCCGCTGCGGAGCTCTGCGGCCGGGGATGAAAGCAGGAGAGAACAAACACACAGCAGGAGCGGCCGCCACCGCACACGAGCTGGAGCCCGGAGGAAAGAAAAGAGCCCTGAAGTGGTTTTCCCACTTCGGAGCTGAGCGAATCTGTGACAATAAATAGGGAATACCGCCAGGTCGCTGCCACCGAGCTTTTAATCTATTGACTTTCTCCCAGCTCGTTGTAAGCGAGAAGGGCCGTGGAAAGCAGACATTGGATTTTATTACTAATTGCTCTGTTATTTCATTAGGCTCTATTAGTAAAATTTACTCAGCCTGGAAAAAAATACAAAATGAGAGGGGCTTAGGAAGAAATTGCCTCATTTAGCGCATAATTCTGCACCGAGTCATTATTTTGTTAGAAGTTGAATTAGCTGAAAGCAGCTCATGGATGGTTCATCAGTCACGTCAGGGGAAGAGAGGGAGAGGTTTGTTACCGCAGTAACCTGGAGTAAGGGCTGGCCAGGGGAAGGGGAGTGAGCGGGGCGCAAAGATCGCAGCACGCGCGCTCGATGCAATCACGAAATCAAACCCAATTCCTGCTAAAGGGAGAAAACGGAGCGGGCTGCAGGTGGGAGGGTGTGAGGGGCAGGAACTGACCGCTGCTGCTCGCAATAAGGGATAAGGCAAGATGCTGGAATAGCCATGAAGGACAAATACCCACTGAGGAATTGCGAAGGTGAGTGGGTGAGGAGCGTGTGCTGAGGATGCCGACAGTGACTGCTGGAGCCGCGCTGGGTGGACCCTGGCACCCCCAAGCTCAGCCCTTTCCTGCATGTGGCTCCTCATTGGGCACTTCCCAGGTACCAACCCCAGCATCCCCAGGCTCAAGGCTCAGCGGGATGCTGAGGACAGGCCGCTGGGCGGGAGGGGAGGTTACCAGGTTATTAAACACAAGATTAATTCTGACACTGGCTGCCTGGCAGATCCTTCTCCAGGGTTGGGGAGAGCGAGCGTCAGAGGTGCTGCCTCTGCTGATGCAGCGGTTGGTGGGATGAAAAATCCTGCAATGCAGCACTGCTTCTTAATGAGCCATTTGTCTTTGAGTCTTCTTCACTCATTACCATGCCGGCAGAGGGATGGGAGTCGCCCCAAATCCCCATCTGAGCAATTACTCCTGGAGCAGAGCGAGGAAATACGGCCATGACGCGCCCCGGCTGCCAGGGATCCCGCACGGCCGCCAGCACCGGGACTCCCTGGCACAACACATGTGCCTCCGGCTGCTGCCGCTGCAGGGAGCAGAACCCCTTCATCCAACCTGCATGCACAGCCCAGCCCGGGCACCTGGTACCCAGCACCCGTGTCCCCAGGGCAAGAGCCACGCTCTGAGGTGTCCTACAGAGCCAAAGCATCTCAGAGCTGCCAGGACAGAACCTGTGCCGAAGGGAGCCTGGTGCTGCATCCCTACAAAACCCAGACCTGGATCTTGGTGGAAGAGCCCCTTCTTCAAAAGCCCCATATGAGAGGACGGGGCCGGCAGCCAGAGTCCACAGCGGAGTTGGCTTAGAAGGGAAGAGGTGGCACAGAGAGGAGGCCATGTCAGCATCCACGGGCGGGAGCGAGCAGAGGCAGGGGTGGCAGGGTGAGCTGCACCTCCGGCATCCTCAGCCCTGCAGTGATGCTCATCCGACACATGGGACTGACTGCCAGAGGTGAGACCCCACAGCTGGAGCAGTAGAAGCCAACTGGGTCAGGAGACCACCCTGGAGGGACCCCCAGGCCAAGCAAGGCTCCGGAGACCCCATCCCATGCCAGCTGGTGCAGGGTTCATGGGCACTGCGCTGCATGGATGAGCACCCATCACTGGTTATGCCCATGGACAGCTTTCCTCCCATGGATGCACTCAACATCTGCCCATGTTGCCGGGGCCAGCAGCAGCCAGCATGCTCCACCAGTGCCCCTCCAATGCTTGGGAAGCGGGGGGGACATGCAGGTGACCCCAGGGAGCCCCATGGCATAGAGAGCTGACACAAAAGCAACGTGCCAAATATTCCCAAAGGGAAGGGATGAGCAGAGGCATTCCCCTGTGCCACACTCGCCCTGGGGCTCTGCCTACATCCCCACTGGACACCTTGCTCCAGTGCCCACCAAGCCCCAGGCAGGCAGTGGGCTCCGGGCATCCCCAGGAGTCAGACTTCCCCCATCGGAGGGCCCTTTCCAGGCACGTGGGGCCCATGGCAGCCCCCCATGCATGCCCCAGGCTGTGCCATTCCTTCCTCCCTGCTCCATCGGCAGGACAGGCTGTGCCGCCTGTGCTTAAAAAGCCACTTACATCCCCGACACACGATGTAATGACTTAAGCCAGGGATCACTCCAAAGCTGCTTTGGGAGCTCAGGGCAGCACCAAGTGCAGCAGCAGCGATGATCCCTGCCCGTTCCTGCTCAAGTAACACCCACCCCAATCAGTTCCCTTTGCAACACCATCCCATCCCACGGTTCTGCTGGCAGAGGGGGTGCAGGGGCCAGGATTTCCAGCAAGCAGGACATGAGAATGGTGAGGAAGCAGAGCCACTGATCCCTGTGTCCGTAGGGATGCTCCAGGGCATTGTGCCCCATTCCCAGGCTGCATCCCACCCATGGGGCCCCTCAGGGCCAGTGCTGGGATGGGTACACGGAGCCTGGGCCACAGCACAGTCTCCACTCACCAGCGGAAGATCCAAACTGCTGCTTTAATGGATGGGCTTAATTTGCAAAGCTGAGGAAAACCTAAATATTTAAATACATAATTCTGCACAGTGCTCTCAGCACAGCCCCCACACAGGGCAGAGCGAGGGGGCACAGCAGCGATGGGACCACGCTGGGCACTGGCATCCCCATCACATACAGCATGGGGACGGTGCCTGCCCTCAACGCAGGCAGCGCAGGCAGGGGCAGTGATGGGGTTCACTGCCATGGGCACTGGGTCCTGCTCCACCACCCGCCTCTGAAGCATCTCATGGGAAGATGTGGGGAGAAGGAAGCATGGTCATGGAATCATAGAATCAACTGCACTGAAAGACCTTTAGGATCACCAAGTGCAACCTTTACCCCGGCACTGCCAAGGCCACGTTGACCCACGGCACTGACGGCCTTATTAACACAGTGTGCAAACGCTCCCAGGGTCTGGGGGGCTGTGCGTGGCTGCGGGATGGGCCCCCGCAGGGATTACAGCACCGATATTCCCACCACCAGAGCTCAGAGATAGAAGAGATTTACAGGATTTACCAGCAATACACTGAATATTTAATTGTAGCTGCAGGGGAGGAGCGGGGGCTCAGCCCTGGGGCACAGGGAGCTGTGCAGCAGGCTCGGGGCTGCCCTGCCCCTAAGGGGAGCACTGATTCCAGGGCTGTCACCAGGACCAGGCACCCTCTGCCTAACCTGCCCCTCATCCACCAACCCAGCAGCACAGCTTCTGCCACCACGTGGGATCTCCCTCGGATGAACCACGTGTGTGGCTCCAGTGCTGGGGATGCTCTGGGGGACTCAGGAGGGACCGCGTCCCCACACACTGCCCATGGGGCAGCCCTGAGCCAACACTTGGCAGCTGCTGCTCTGCTGTGCTCCCTCCGTGCCCTGCCAAGGATGTCCCCAACAAAGCTATCCCTGGATGAGGCCATTTGCCATGGACTGCTCCAGGGAATGGCCCTGGAGGCAGCAGGAAGGGATGATGGAGCTGAGCACCCTCTAGGATGGGCTGGAGAAACCCCAAAGGACACCCAGCCACTCCTGCAAGGCCAGCACAAGGGTCAGGCAGCAAGAGCCCCCAGCAGGCATGGGGAGGGGATTCCAGCCCCACCATGGGGGTCCCTATGGTGCCACCAATGCAGGCCCCATCCTGCTTCACCGCACCATGGCCGGGAGCGCAGCAGCAGCGCGGGTGCTGCCACGGGGCGGGCTGGGGGAGGACAGTGGAAGATGAATGAGGGAGTCGGGAGGCTAATGGCATTGTCTGGAAAGTAGGTCGTGTGCTGAGCACAAAGATATTTATATCAGAGCTCGTTCCCCCGCAGAAGCTCCCGAGCCAGGTACAAGCAGCACCACGAGCCCATGGCCACAGCCCTGCACCCCACAGCACCCCTGCCCGGCCCCACACCCAGCACTGCCATCCTGGATACCTGCATCCCCCCTGCCCGGTCCCACACCCAGCGCTGCCATCCTGGATACCTGCATCCCACTGACCTGGTCCCACACCCAGCACTGCCATCCTGGATACCTGCATCCCCCCTGCCCGGTCCCACACCCAGCGCTGCCATCCTGGATA